>CM041797.1:57756177-57766177 GCA_023376895.1 Aspiorhynchus laticeps
ACTGGGGGGGGGACAGAGGACTGGGGGGGGGGTCAGAGCACTGGGGGGGGGCAGAGGACTGGGGGGGGTCAGAGCACTGGGGGGGGGCTGTCAAGTGATATTTAAAAAAAAATCTAATTAATTACATAATGTGCCGATTAATGTTAGTTAGATTAATTAATTAACATGCACATCATGTGCCGATTAATTAAAGATAATAGTTATCATTGTGTTAATTTAGAAAAAGCACTCAATAGACATTACAAAAAAGTAGCTTTTAGAAATAAATATTTTAATTCAACATGCAAAAATACAAATAAATAGTGAAATATTAAATTATTTAAAAAAATAAACAAAAGCATCAGTAGGTGGCAGCAAATCTCTGTCTTAAGTGAGTCATTCATTCAATCGATTCGTTCAAATGACTGATTCATTCAGAAACGAATCCTTCATGAATGACTCACTGAATCATTGATTCACTCGATTCGTTCAAATGACTGATTCATTCAGAAACGAATCCTTCATGAATGACTCACTGAATCATTGATTCACTCGATTCGTTCAAATGACTGATTCATTCAGAAACGAATCCTTCATGAATGGCTCACTGAATCATTCATTCACTCGATTTGTTCAAATGACTGATTCATTCAGAAACGAATCCTTCATGAATGGCTCACTGAATCATTCATTCACTCGATTTGTTCAAATGACTGATTCATTCAGAAACGACGTCTTCATGAATGACTCACTGAATCATTGATTCACTCGATTCGTTCAAATGACTGATTCATTCAGAAATGAAGCCTTCATGAATGACTCACTGAATCATTGATTCACTCGATTCGTTCAAACGACTGATTCATTCAGAAACGAATCCTTCATGAATGGCTCACTGAATCATTGATTCACTCGATTCGTTCAAACGACTGATTCATTCAGAAACGAATCCTTCATGAATGACTCACTGAATCATTGATTCACTCGATTCGTTCAAATGACTGATTCATTCAGAAACGAATCCTTCATGAATGGCTCACTGAATCATTCATTCACTTGATTTGTTCAAATGACTGATTCATTCAGAAACAAATCCTTCATGACTGGCTCACTGAATCATTGATTCAATCGATTCGTTCAAATGACTGATTCATTCAGAAACGAATCCTTCATGACTGGCTCACTGAATCATTGATTCAATCGATTCGTTCAAATGACTGATTCATTCAGAAACGAATCCTTCATGAATGGCTCACTGAATCATTCATTCACTTGATTTGTTCAAATGACTGATTCATTCAGAAACGAATCCTTCATGACTGGCTCACTGAATCATTGATTCAATCGATTCGTTCAAACGACTGATTCATTCAGAAACGAATCCTTCATGAATGACTCACTGAATCATTGATTCACTCGATTCATTCAAACGGCTGATTCATTCAGAAACGAATCCTTCATGAATGACTCACTGAATCATTGATTCACTCGATTCGTTCAAAAACATGGATTCAACGCTGTGTGTTGATCAGAGACTCACAGCAGTTCTCCTAGTGCTTTATTTTTGCTGGCTTACTGACAATGTGTCGAAAATGTAATTATTCACACCTTTACCGTATATTCACTTTTAGGTAAAAACCTTTGGTCTTTCTACATGCAGTGTTTGTGTTAGTAACCCATGCAACGTTCACGTGCATCTGACTGATAGAACCACAGCATTGCTGATGATGTTAGGGTTATTTTAGCAAATAGTTTGCTCTGTAAATTATGTTCAACAGCATTAAGTTGAGGGTAGCCTAAACTTTATCACTCGACTCAATACACATGCATTTTAGGTGTTCATGCTCCGTCCACGTCTTTGAATGAGCGCTGTAGCGTATTCTTCAACCGCTCAGGTATATCAGTACGAGCCTTTTCAGGAGCAGCAAAACATAGTCAGGGCTATAGAAATGCATCTTAATATTTACAAGTAAATCTCCATATTATGCATAGGCTTGCCTACTTTAAATCTGACCCCCCTACATCTAGTTTTAACGTTCATCAGGGGGATCAAGCCTTCTTTAGAGGGGTCAGACCCCCCCAAACCCCTCATAATTCGCACCCTGTGTAGAAGCACGGTAAAAAACCTTGCTGCATTGTTACTGCAGTAAAACTACATCACCGTCCTGATTTGATGTCATTATGATTACGAGTTCATAACTCTACATATGAAGGTCCCAGGAAGACTTGAACCCGTCATGAAGTCACTCCGGTCTTGTTGTTTCCAGACAGAAACCGAATCACTTCAGTTCTGCATGTGATTCAGTGAATTTCTGAAGCTACAGTCAGTTAAACCACGACACAATGCAGATGTATATATATTCTTAAGTTATATGAAGTGAATAGTTCATCCATTTATCATTTGACTTTCTGGTTGCACTTTATTTTAAGGTGTCCTTGTTACATTGTAATTATATATTTAAGTACTGAGTAATATTAATTAACTATGTATTTGCTATATGGTAAGTATTAGGATTTGGGTTACTTGCATGTAATCAGAGGCGGACACAATACACAACTCCATTACTTGAGTGAAAGTACAGATACTGCTGGTCAAATATTACTCCAATACAAGTAAAAGTTGTAAAAAGACAGATTTTTACTTAAGTAAAAGTACAGAAGTACTTGCTTTTAAAAGTACTTAAGTACCAAAAGTAATTGTCCTTTTTTATGTCAATGCACTGTTGTATGTAATACTTGCAATACCTCTGAAGCAACTTATAATACATTACACCTACTGAATACACTGACTAGCTTGTAGTATCTTTGGAGTAAAGCGCTTTTAGAATGTTAAAAACCTATGGATATATATATATATATATTATTTAACACCCCTACCCACCCCCACAAAAGCAGCATTGACACAGCTCTGGCAGTGTGTACACACATCTATGTGTAGTCATTCATCCACATTAAAACAGTGGACGGTGAAATCCTGTAAATACAGAGTGATGAGGAAGAGAAAAAATCAAACCTGCTTTAAAACCCAGCAACACTGGGTTTTCAACACAGAACAGTCTGTGCAGTGCTGCTTCAAGTCCAACGCCTGTGTTTTATTAGGAGACGCACAACAGTCCTTCTGTGGCTTTATAGCTAATATTGTGTTCAAAAAATTATGCATGTAATTAACATGTAATTATGCATAATTTATTATTTTTGTAATAGTAAGTACATGTAACAAGGACACCTTAAAATAGCGTGTTAACAACTTGCTTTTTTCTGTAAAACACACAAGGAGAGTTTCTGGAGACAGTCTTTTCCTCGTAATGAAAGTGAATAGGCTTGATATAAAAGCTTCGTAAAGGTGGTCAGTATGACTCTTCTGAAGTCAAACGATGCTTTGTGTGAGGAACAAACCCAAACTCACACAGTGAAACCTCTCAAGTCAAGCCACATTATTTCTAGTGTTTATATCACTACAGATCGTGTCACAGTGTTAATTTCGGCATGCATTTTAGATTTAGTCTTAGTCTTTATCTTGAGACGAAAAGTCACATTTTAGTCACATTTGAGTCTTTCATAGTTTTAGTCTAGTTGCATTTTTGTCAACTTTTAGTCAAACTGCAGTTACCAACATTTATTTTGGTAGCTATTTTATATGTAGTATACATAGATACAAATTAAACTCATTTTTTAGATACAGTAGGATTACTTAAGTATATATTTATTTAACATCTTTTGTTGGTTAACATTGATGACACAGATAATTAGGAACACTGTCCCTTTAAGACGGAAGGTATGCATGTAATACTGACACATTGAGTTTTCACCCTCCTGTTTTACGTTCACTTAAGCCATAACCGACTGTATTTACGTGAGATACTCTACATGATAGACATGTGGACTGCTGTGTGTGTATTTGAGAACTGATGCTCGAGAGAGCACTTCTATCAGCGTGATCCCGCCTTCACTAACTTTAAGTTAAACAACAACGAATTGTGACTCCCGGGAAAAACGTGACGTCTGGTCACCGAGTCCCTAACCCTTCAGGTGCTGAGGCCATTGTTTCAGATCACTAGTTCATGTTTTGGTAGCCTATCCGTCCACTGCTGCCATACTGAGACTAGATATACAAACGCCCCTCATCCAATGAGAGACGCACATTTTGAAACACAACACAGTAACTTAGTCTATAGGATGTGTTTTGAATGTCCAGTAGTCCTCAAATAACATTCTAGTCCCGTCTCGTCTTGTTAACGAAGACGCGGCATACATTTCATCATAGTTTTTATCATCAGATATTAGTTTTAGCTCATCAACGTCTCGTCTTAGTCACAGAAAAAAGTATTTTTCGTCTTCGTTAACGAAATTAGCACTGTGTGTCACTGTCAAAGCAGCTTCACGGCAAGATATCAGTGTTAATGTTGTAAAGTTAATCAATTATGAAACCAATTCAATTTGAAATTGCAGCTCTACACATGTGACAATAGTTACAATAGTTCAGTTCAATGTTGATTTGATTCAGTTTGATGAATCTCATCAGTGAGAGTCGGTCAGTGTCTGATTCATCAATTGATTTGTTCTTGTGAGTCAGAGTCTGAATGTTTGATTCGTTCGTGAACTGGTTTTTGAGTTCAGTTCACTGGTGCAGAAGATCGTGACTGAATCAGTTTGAGTCTGTTCCTCACATAAATTATGGTGTGACTTCAGAAGAGTTGAAATATGGAGCCCGAGTCACATTTTTGGCTGATTTAACCCTTTGAAGCTCATCAGTCAACCTGCAGGTGTTTGCTGGATTCGCTCTGGACGTGTGCTGATTACGCTCAGACTCACTGTGACCTCTGACCCTACAGGTGGCACAGAGTGGCCTACAGCGTGGAAGGTCAGAAGGTCACGCTGTACCTGGACTGTCAGAAAGTGGCGACCCTTGACCTCCCCAGAGGCCCGGAGCCTAAGGTCAGCACGGACGGAGTGACGGTGTTCGGGACGAGACTCCTGGATGAAGAAGTGTTTGAGGTGAGTGTGTATGTGTGTGTGTGTGTGTGTGTTAATATGAGGTGAGTGTGTGTGTGTGTGTGTGTGTGTGTGTGTGTGTGTGTGTGTGTGTGTGTGTTGATATGTTGGTGTGTGTGTGTGTGTGTGTATGTGTCTGTGTATATGAGGTGAGTGTGTGTGTGTGTGTGTGTGTGTGTGTGTGTGAATAGGAGGTGAGTGTGTGTGTGTGTGTGTCTGAGATGAGTGTGTGTGTGTGTGTGTGAATATGAGGTTAGTGTGTGTGTGTGTGTGTGTGTTGATATGTTGGTGTGTGTGTGTGTGTGTGTGTGTGTGTGAATATGAGGTTAGTGTGTGTGTGTGTGTGTGTGTGTGTTGATATGTTGGTGTGTGTGTGTGTGTGTGTGTGTGTGTGTCTGTGTATATGAGGTGAGTGTGTGTGTGTGTGTCTGTGTATATGAGTTGAGTGTGTGTGTGTGTGTGTGTTACGGTAGGTGGCTGTAGTCAAGGCGCCAGACGAAGGAGTACAAAAGGAGTATTTATTTTAAGCATCAGCTCACATTCACCATTAAACAACATTAAACACTGACAAAGACAAGGGGAGAACTCAGGACTTATAAAGGGACAAACGAATGAGCTAAACAAGATGATTAATATGAAACAGGTGAATGGGATGAACGGTGATTACAAACACAGGTGATCTAGACTAAAAGATAATGAACTAATTAAGGAAACAAGGACAGGAAATACCAAATAAGGGCAAAAGGGAACTAAACAGACACAGACATGTAACAGTATCTCCCCCTCCCGGAAGGCGCGTCCCGCGCCGTAATAGGAAAACCGCGGGAGGGGGGGCGGGCGCCCTGGAGGCTGGAGCAGATCCAGTACCTGGGGCAGACCTCGGGAAGCCTCCAGGGCAGGTCAGGGGACTCCAGGAAACCTGGCGGGACTGGAGGTTCGGGAAGCCATGGCGGATCCGGGGCTTCGGGAGGCCATGGCGGATCTGGAGGCTCGGGAGGCCATGGTGGGTCTGGAGGTTCGGGAGGCCATGACGGGACTAGAGGTTCTGGAGGCCATGGCGGATCTGGAGGTTCGGGAGGCCATGACGGGACTAGAGGTTCTGGAGGCCATGGCGGATCCGAGGCTTCGGGAGGCCATGTCGGATCCGGGGCTTCGGGAAGCCATGGCGGGTCTGGAGGTTCGGGAGGCCATGACGGGACTAGAGGTTCTGGAGTCCATGGCGGATCTGGAGGTTCGGGAGGCCATGACGGGACTAGAGGTTCTGGAGGCCATGGCGGATCCGAGGCTTCGGGAGGCCATGTCGGATCCGGGGCTTCGGGAAGCCATGGCGGGTCTGGAGGTTCGGGAGGCCATGAAGGGACTAGAGGTTCTGGAGGCCATGGCGGATCCGAGGCTTCGTGAGGCCATGTCGGATCCGGGGCTTCGGGATGCCATGGCGGAACTGGAGGCTCGGGAGGACATGACGGGACTAGAGGTTCGGGAGGCCATGGTGGATCTGGTATCTTCGTGGCCTTGGCACTGGGCCCGGCCACCCAGGCAGAAGGTATATAGCCCCCCCCCAAAATTTTCATGGGGAAGCTCCCCTCTGGTGGGCATTCTGGAGGAGCGGGCTCTTGTGGAGGCTCTGGAGGAGCAGACACTAGGGGGCGCTCTGGAGGCGCAGACACTAGGGGGCGCGCTGGAGGAGCGTGCACTAGGGGACGCTCTGGAGGAGCTGACACTAGGGGGCGCTCTGGAGGAGCGTGCACTAGGGGGCGCTCTGGAGGAGCGTGCACTAGGGGGCGCTCTGGAGGAGCGTGCACTAGGGGGCGCTCTGGAGGAGCAGACACTTGCGGAGGCTCTGGCGGGGCAGGCATTATGGGACGCTCTTGCAGTGCGGATTCAGGATGGCTGGACGGAACCAGCGGGAATTCGGGACAGCTGGACGGAACCAGCGGGAGTTCAGGACGGCTGGACGGAACCAGCGGGAGTTCAGGACGGCTGGACGGAACCAGCGGGAGTTCGGGACGGTACTGGCGTGGAGCAGCCACTGGAGGGCTCTGGCGTGGAGCAGCCACTGGAGGGCTCTGGCGTGGAGCAGCCACTGGGGGGCACTGGCGTGGAGCAGCCACTGGAGGGCACTGGCGTGGAGCAGCCACTGGAGGACACTGGCGTGGAGCAGCCACTGGAGGGCACTGGCGTGGAGCAGCCACTGGAGGGCACTGGCGTGGGGCTGCCACTGGAGAGCGCTGGCGAGGAGAAGGCACTGGAGGGCACTGGCGTGGAGCAGCCACTGGGTACCCTGTCCTCCCCTCAAAGTCAACCAAGACCCCCAAAGGCACGAGTCTCTCTGCCTTTGGGGGGTCTGGGGAAGCCGCGGGCGGCGGAACCATCATCGCCGCTGAGGGAAGCATCATCGCTGTCTCGGGCGGCGGGATCATCATCCCTGTCTTGGGCGGCGGAACCATCATCGCCGTCTTGGGCGGCGGAATAATCATCGCCGTCTTGGGCGGCGGAATAATCATCGCCGTCTTGGGCGGCGGAATCATCATAGCCGTCTCGGGCGGCGGAACCATCATCGCCGTCTCGGGCGGCGGAACCATCATCGTTGCTTCGGGCGGAGCGCCGACTCGGGATCTGAAGCTCTCCAAACACTTGAAGACAGTCTCCTGCCAGGTGAGGTTGGAAGTGTCTGGGAGCTTCAAAGGGTGATGGGCAGTGATCCCGAGCCGGAACAGGATCTTGAGGGCTCGATCCTCGAGCGAACTGGAGAGTGCGAAATGCACGAACTCACGCACATAGTCCAGCGGGTCGTGGATAGCGCATGCCCTGCTGAAGAATGCTGCCGCCTCCATATCGTCGTGGTCCGCTTCTGTTTCGGTCAGTGTTTCTGTTACGGTAGGTGGCTGTAGTCAAGGCGCCAGACGAAGGAGTACAAAAGGAGTATTTATTTTAAGCATCAGCTCACATTCACCATTAAACAACATTAAACACTGACAAAGACAAGGGGAGAACTCAGGACTTATAAAGGGACAAACGAATGAGCTAAACAAGATGATTAATATGAAACAGGTGAATGGGATGAACGGTGATTACAAACACAGGTGATCTAGACTAAAAGATAATGAACTAATTAAGGAAACAAGGACAGGAAATACCAAATAAGGGCAAAAGGGAACTAAACAGACACAGACATGTAACAGTGTGTGTGTCTGTGTATATGAGGTGTGTGTGTGTGTGTGTTGATATGTTGATGTGTGTGTGTGTGTGTTGATGTTTGTGTGTATGTCTGTGTGTGTGTGTTTGTGTGTGTGTGTGTGAGAATATGAGGTGAGTGTGTGTGTGTGTGTGTGTGTGTGTGTGTGTGTGTGTGTGAATATGAGGTGAGTGTGTGTGTGTGTGTGTTGATATGTTGGTGTGTGTGTGTGTGTGTGTCTGTGTATATGAGGTGAGTGTGTGTGTGTGTGTGTGTGTGTGTGTTGATATGTTGATGTGTTGATGTGTGTGTGTGTGTGTGTGTTGATGTTTGTGTGTATGTGTGTGTGTGTTTGTGTGTGTGTGCGTGTGTGCGTGTGTGTGTGTGTTTGAGGTGTGTGTGTTGATGTATGTGTGTGTGTGTGTGTGTGTATGTGTGTGTTGATGTTTGTGTGTGTGTGTGTGTGTGTGTGAGAGGTGAGTGTGTGTGTGTGTGTGTGTGTGTGTGTGTGTGTGTGTGTGTGTGTGTGTGTGTGTGTTGATGTTTGTGTGTGTGTTTCAGGGTGAGATCCAGCAGCTGTTAATCGCTCCAGACCCCAGAGCTGCTGCTGATTACTGCCACACCCACATTCCTGACTGTGACTCCGCCCTCACCTACAACAGCCTATCACTGGACCCCGTGGAGGTAACCCCGCCCACGGGAGGAGCTCATTAACATGCACAGCCCATTCATATTCACATCAGTATTTCTGCATTGATGATGAATATAAAGCACCTGTCTGTCTCTCATTAACATTGATGTCTGTTCTTTGGCTCGGTCATGAGTACAGTGTTAAACATGCTGTTGAGGACTCCTGCCAGTGTTTATATCACACCCTTCAGCTGCTGTGTGTTTGATTTACAGCCGGTACTCAGCTGAACAAACACCGTCTCTCTTTATGTTCTCCATAGGAATTGATTTTAATGATAACTCATAAACCTTCAAAGACAGAGCTGCTGTGAAGAAATCTTCACCAAACATATATACATGTTCTTCACAAAGCTGCATGGGATTGTAGTTCTTTCCCTTCGTAAAGGCATTCAGTTCACAGTCTTGTGTCTTTTCTCCTGATTTTCAAACACTTGTTTGCTTCCACTCAGAGTTTGTAATGTTGTGATTCTCCTATGGGGAGAATGAATGGAAAAGACGTTTCGATGGTGTCTGGTGTCTGTTGCAGGTCAAGAAGCCGCCGAGGAAACCAATCGAAGAGGAGTTTGACGATGACCTTTACAATGACCTTTACAGTGACCTGTCTGTGTCGACTGCAGGAGAAAACGTCACCGAGTACGAGGTGAGTCTGAGTAATAATACTTCACTGCTGTACTTCAGTATTACTTCGCATCACGGTTAGGCTGCTACAGCGCATGAACGAGGAGACGTGGGAGATTCACATTCACTGTCTTTATTTGACAAGATAGCCAGGATCACACATGTAGAGCGGGGTGAAGACAATATCGGACACGAAACACAGGGCAGAACACACTATACTGGAACCAAATGAACTGATAATCACACTAAACGAGGACAGGAAGCAGGAAGGACTAAATATGGGCATGTGGGGAACAAACACAAGCCTTGCGGGAATTTGTGCTGAGATTTGTTAAATCTAAATATTTGTACTTTTACTCAATATCATTTACAAGTTAAAAGTAATGCTGGTTACACTATTACAATTCATGAAGACATATGTATCATGACCTGAATCTTTCCCTTAATGATTTAAAAAGGAAATTGTCTCCTAATGTGATTAACAAGCCAATCAATCAAGCTCATATAAGTTAAATAGCCAGTTAATTATTATTTTAGTGTAAATAC
>CM041797.1:57768677-57801177 GCA_023376895.1 Aspiorhynchus laticeps
TGTCTCTGTGTGTGTGTGTGTGTGTGTGTGTGTGTGTGTGTTAGTTTCAGTCTGGCGGTGACGCTCGTCACGGTCCCGTCATATCTGCTCAAGAAGCTCAAGCTCAAGCCATCTTACAGCACACTAAGGTCAGACTCTACTCTCACTGTCCTGAAGATGAATTGAGGGGCATACAATCAGGATTTTAACACACAGTCCATTTATGACAACACTTGAAGTTTGCATCACTCTCAGTGCTGATGTTTGTGTCTCAGCTCTCTCTGAAAGGCCCGCCGGGACCGTTAGGACTGACCGGACGCCCCGGACCGCTGGTGAGTGTGTTTCAACCAGCAGAACCTGTTATTTCAACATTACAATGAAAAAATATATATTAGTATTTCATACAGTGTGTGTATGTATTTTGGTGACAATTTTGTACCTAGAAGTGAGATAAGCCTGATATAAAAATGTAAAAATGCAGAAGGTTTAGTGTTAGGGTTATAGTATTGGCTGCATATGAATACAGCAGAAGTCTATAGACCGACTCCATCTAGATGAGTAAGCGTATGTGTGGCGCCCTCTAGTGCTCCTGTGTGTTTGTGCTTGTGTTCAGTGAAGCTCTGGAGGAAGAGATGCATGTCTTCAGGCTTCATCAGTTAGCTTTACCTTCACCTGCACAGTTACACAAACATATGAGCAAAAATAAAGACCAACTCAACAGAGGAGCAGCAGATTGAGCTCCAACCAACAGACTGAGAGTTCACAGTTTAATGTGTTTTATTGGTTCTGAATGAGTTCGTGAGTGAAGAAGTGTGTGTTTGTGTGTGTGTGTGTGTGTGTGTGTGTGTGTGTGTTTGTCAGGGATCTCCAGGACCGCGGGGTCTGAAGGGCGATCATGGCTTCACAGGACCTCCGGTACGAGAAGAGACGCTCATCTGATCATCTCAAATAAATAAGATTTATAATGTTTTGAAAGAAGTCACCAAGGCAGCATTTATTTGATCAAAAATACAGTAAAAATATCATTACAATGTAAACTAGCTGTTTTCAGTGTGAATGTGTGTTAAACTGTAATTTATTTCTGTGATCAAAGCTGTATTTTCAGCATCATTACTCCAGTCTTCAGTGTCACATGATCTTCAGAAATCATAATAATATGCTGATTTACTGCTCAAGAAACATTTCTGATTATGGTCTGTGTTTAGGGTCCTCGTGGGCTGCTGGGGGCTCCAGGATTCAATGGTAAACCAGGCAAGAGGGTGAGTTTCATCTAAACACAACAAACACCATCAGGCACCTGCGTGAACACCTGAAACACACCTGTGTGTGTGTATGTGTGTGTGTGTGTGTGTTCAGGGTCGTGGTGGGATCGACGGAGCCAGAGGTGAACCAGGAGAGACTGGAACTAAAGTAAGTTATTCTGTCATTAGTGACACTTTATTTCACAGATCAAACATCATGCATACGACGATCTGAGCATCAGACACGCTGTCCCTCATAAAGAACCTCCATCAGTTCAACAGGACAGTGTGTTGATGAAGATGAGGGGATGAATCTCATTGGTCTGGTTTCATATGTCTGCTGTGTTTATTCATTGATATTTCGTACACGCAGCAGAATGTTTCTCTTGTAAAATGCTGTTATTGGAACATGTAGTCTAACACAAATGAAGAGCTGTTGAGCGTGTGGTTGATGAATGTGTCTCTCCTGAGGTGATTTCTGTCTCTGTGTGTGCTGTTATCAGGGTGACAGAGGGTTTGACGGGTTACCGGGTCTGCCTGGAAACAAGGGTCACCGGGTAACACACTCTCCATTAACACTCATTAACCCCAGTGTGACTGAATGTTCATTAGGGGCAGACACATTCATCTGTGTGTGTGTGTGTGTGTGTGTGTGTGTGTGTGCAGGGAGATCAAGGGAAGAAGGGGCCAGTCGGTCCTCCAGGAGGCCCTGGAGAAAAAGTCAGTGAACATTTCTTCTATATTCTTCTGTAACTTCTGTCTGTCTGTCTTTGATCAGGTTCAGAGTGAATGTTTGTTTGTTTCCCAGGGTTCAGAGGGTCAGCCGGGGCCCAGAGGTCAGCCAGGAGAGCCTGTATGTGTTCACTCCTGTAGTCACTTGTAGTATGAATTATTGATCATCATCTTCATTGATCCACTGACGTGTGTGTTAACAGATATTCCTCAGTGATGTGTGTGTGTGTGTGTTAGGGTCTAGCAGGGTTGACGGGTCAGAGAGGTCTTCCTGGTCCTCCAGGTCAGCAGGTGAGTGGATAAACTCCTCATGCTGTGTGTTTGGGTATCACGTATCACGTTATTGTATTCATATGATACGACTGACCTCCTCAGAATACAGGAGGTCACATCAAAGCATTATATGGATCATGTGTGTGTGTGTGTGTGTGTGTTTGCCAGGGTATTCGTGGGGTTGATGGAGTTCAGGGTTCAAAGGGAAACATGGTGAGTACTGCTGATCTGAGATGTCTTAAAGGGGTCATGAACTGAGAAACTAAAATTCCCTTGATCTTTTGACATATAAGAGGTCATTGTGCTATAAAAACATCCTGTGAGTTTCAGAACTCAAAACTTTCTACATCACTGCCTGTTTAGCCCCACCCACTGATTCTACATCGCTGTCTGTTTAGCCCCACCCACCGATTCTACATCGCTGTCTGTTTAGCCCCGCCCACCGATTCTACATCGCTGTCTGTTTAGCCCCTCCCTTAGCCCCTCCCACCGATTCTACATCGCTGTCTGTTTAGCCCCGCCCACCGATTCTACATCGCTGTCTGTTTAGCCCCGCCCACTGATTCTACATCGCTGTCTGTTTAGCCCCACCCACTGATTCTACATCGCTGTCTGTTTAGCCCCTCCCTTAGCCCCTCTGATTCTACATCGCTGTCTGTTTAGCCCCGCCCACCGATTATAAATCGCTGCCTGTTTAGCCCCACCCACCGATTATACATTGCTGTCTGTTTAGCCCCGCCCACCGATTCTACATCACTGCCTGTTTAGCCCCGCCCACTGATTCTACATCGCTGTCTGTTTAGCCCCGCCCACCAATTCTACATCGCTGCCTGTTTAGCCCCGCCCACCGATTCTACATCGCTGCCTGTTTAGCCCCTGCCCACTGATTCTACATCGCTGTCTGTTTAGCCCCGCCCACTGATTCTACATCGCTGTCTGTTTAGCCCCGCCCACCGATTCTACATCGCTGCCTGTTTAGCCCCTGCCCACAGATTCTACATTGCTGTCTGTTTAGCCCCGCCCACTGATTCTACATCGCTGTCTGTTTAGCCCCGCCCACCAATTCTACATCGCTGCCTGTTTAGCCCTGCCCACTGATTCTACATCGCTGTCTGTTTAGCCCCGCCCACCGATTCTACATCACTGCCTGTTTAGCCTCGCCCACTGATTCTACATCGCTGTCTGTTTAGCCCCGCCCACCAATTCTACATCGCTGCCTGTTTAGCCCCGCCCACCGATTCTACATCGCTGCCTGTTTAGCCCTGTTTAACAAACAATAAAGATGCTCTGAAGACAACAAGACGCTGTTCAGTGCCATGTTGCATTGCCTTCCTTCTGATACCAATGTTAGGAAAGGTGATGAAGATCCAGACCGCGTCAGTAAGAACTCTGTCCTTTTCTCGTCTTCACACAGGGGCCGCCTGGAGAAACTGGAGCTCCAGGACAGCAGGGGAACCCGGGATTCCAGGTACACACACTCACAGATATAGTCTCTCTCTCACACACACACACACTCCTGACACTCTTTCCTCTGTTCTGCAGGGTTTTCCTGGACCTCAGGGACTAGTCGGATTACCAGGAGAAAAGGTGCCACTCTCTCATTACTATAAATCACGTATTAATATTGACTCCAGCGAGCAGGTTTTGGGGACAAACTTACAGAAAATATGACAGATGAACCCTACAGTTCCTGGTCTGAAAGATCTCCAGGTGGAGCACACTTTAACAGGTGTCTTTCTCTGGCTCAGGGTCCTCAGGGGAAGAAGGGAATGAAGGGCTTACCTGGTGTCGACGGCCCACCGGTGAGTGTTGAACACATGCTGTTGTTGATCTGTGCTGCCCCCTGCTGTTCCTCATGATGCCACTGCACACAGGGTCATCCAGGACGAGAGGGGTCGCCTGGAGAGAAAGGCCTGCCGGTGAGATACACAAACGAGTGTGTGGTGCCATCTTATTAGTGTCCTTGTGTTAATATCACTGATTGTTATTGTGTGTGCTTCCTGAAGGGTGCAGCAGGTGTTCAGGGGCCCGTGGGATATCCTGGACCCAGAGGAGTCAAAGTACTGATCTCTCTCTATCACACCTTAGTGTGTGTGTGTGTGTGTGTGTTGTGTTGACTGTATGCATGTGTGTGTGTGTTTTAGGGTGCTGATGGGCTCAGAGGACTGAAGGGCAGTAAAGGAGAGAAGGTGAGACCTACTCAACCAATTTCAGTTACAGATATCATAACCTACTTCTAGTCATTGTGAGACATCATAACATCTCCAACATCTTCACACCTCTAAGAATCATCACATATCAAGATATCATAACATCATCAGACCTTAGCGCATCCTCACATATCACATCTCCAGATATTGTGAGACATCACCTCTTTAACATCATCACATAATCACGTCATAACATCATATTAATAAAAATCATAATACAAATATCATAACACCCCAAGAATTCAAAACATAATCAGATATCACATCTCCAGACTCTGTGAGACATCATAACATCTCCAACATCATGTCCATATATCATAACATCTTCAGTTTTCAGACATTGCCAACATCACCACATCTATCTTCAGATATCACATCTCCAGACTCTGTGTAACATCATCAAATCTCCAACAGCATAACATGTTCAGATATCATAACATCTTTAGTTACCATATTTCCAGACATTGCCAACATCACCACATCTCCAATGATCAACAAATGTACAGATATCAAAACCTTCCTCAGATTCCTCAGATCTTCAGATATCACATCTCCAGACATCATGAGACATCATAATATCTGCAATGATCACCACATGTCCAGATATCATAACATCTTCAGACACCAGCAGATCTTTAGATATCACATCTCCAGACATCATGAGACATCATAATATCTGCAATGATCACCACATGTCCAGATATCATAACATCTTCAGACACCAGCAGATCTTCAGATATCACATCTCCAGACATCATGAGACATCATAATATCTGCAATGATCACCACATGTCCAGATATCATAACATCTTCAGACACCAGCAGATCTTTAGATATCACATTTCCAGACATCATGAGACATCATAATATCGGCAACGATCACCACATGTCCAGATATCATAACATCTTCAGACACCAGCAGATCTTTAGATATCACATTTCCAGACATCATGAGACATCATAATATCTGCAACGATCACCATATGTCCAGATATCATAACATCTTCAGACACCAGCAGATCTTTAGATATCACATTTCCAGACATCATGAGACATCATAATATCGGCAACAATCACCACATGTCCAGATATCATAACATCTTCAGACACCAGCAGATCTTTAGATATCACATCTCCAGACATCATGAGACATCATAATATCTGCAACGATCACCATATGTCCAGATATCATAACATCTTCAGACACCGGCAGATATTCATATATCACATTTCCAGGCATCATGGAACCCTAACATTAGTGCACCTGCAGCTATCACCAGATAACATAACATGCCTAGTCACCACCACATCTTCTGATATCTAAAACATTGTGAGATCATCAAATCTGCAAGAATCATCTCCAGACTTCATCACATCTTCATATATTTCATTTCCAGACATTTTGAGACATCATCATATCTAGATGTGATTAGTTGTGCAGATGTTTTTCAGAGGTTTCTGAAGCATATGAATTGAGCATGCATGCCTTTCATCATGCTGATTGATTGTCATGTATGTATGTGTGTTGTGTTCAGGGTGAAGATGGTTTCCCAGGAGCCAAAGGAGAAATGGGAGCTAAAGGAGACACTGTAATAACAAGCAGACACAAAACACACTTACGAAACACTCAAACTCACCAACAGATGCACTAAAACATGCTGTTAACCCCATCTGTATCTGTCAGGGAGACTCGGGTGCTTCAGGGATGCGCGGTGAGGACGGTCCTGAGGGCCCCAAAGGGCAGAGTGGTCCCTTGGGTGAAGCTGGATCCGCAGGCATCGCTGGAGAAAAGGTGAAATAGTCTGCCACAGCATCATCAGTAATAATCAGTACAAAATATGTTATCATATCAAACACCCGTTTTTCTGTCTCCTCCTGATTTTATCCCTCCTCTTAGGGAAAGCTGGGTGTTCCAGGTTTGCCAGGTTACCCCGGCCGTCAGGGCCTGAAGGTGAGAGCAACACGAGCAGATGATGAATGGATGAATGTTTCAGTTGTATGAGAGAATAACTGCTGGTCTTGTGGTGCTTTCCTCTCAGGGTGCTGATGGTTTTCCAGGTCCTGTCGGCGTTCCAGGAGAAAAGGGGAAGAAGGTCACTGAAAACATGACTCCACAAAAGAGTCATAAAGACACATAAAATCACAAATATAAGTGTATGCATGTGCACTCATGTGAGTATAATGTGTTTCTCAGGGTCCAACGGGTCCTGCAGGGGCCGCCGGTCAGAGGGGACCCAATGTGAGTGTATCTGTCCACACTAATGATTGTCAGCGTCCTACATCAGTCACATCCAACATCATTAATGTGTGTGTATGTGTGTTGTCAGGGTGCTCGTGGAGGCAGGGGTGCAAGAGGACCTACTGGGAAATCAGGAGACAAGGTCAGAGGTCATATCAGCCCTTCAACACACACAGAAGCAAACAACGAATGAGCTGAAGTGTCTGTATTACATCAGCAGTGCTGAAGTCATTCATTACGATAATGAGTCTGTTCTTATGGACACTGTTCATATTGTTGAAATAACTGTAAAGAGCCAAACTGTCTCTGTTCTAGGGGTCTTCAGGACATGACGGCCCTCCAGGGCCCACAGGAGAGAGAGTAAGAGAATATCACACACACACACACATGTATAGAAAGGCTTTTTAGATTCATACATATTTTGTGACTAATCAAGTAATTTGATCATGTGATTTAATGTTGTTAGTTTTTGTGATTAATGCACATGTTCATATACTGCAGGGACCGCAAGGGCCTCAGGGACGTGTAGGTGAGGTGGGCCCTAAGGGACCCAATGTGAGTGACCCTCATCTTCACCTCATATAATAAGATAACACATATGAGCTGATGTCATTCTCAACACGCTTCTGTGTGCAGGGGCCTGCTGGGAAGGACGGCCTGCCGGGTCATCCAGGCCAGCGGGGGGAGGCGGTGAGTCTGGGAACATCTACATACAGGCTTGCAAAGACTACAGGACGTAGTTGTGATGCAGAATTATTTAATTGTTTTAACACTAAATGCTAAACAAAAATCAGCAATGCACTAAAATATTAATGAAAATATACAATACATATTGATACTAATATGTGGTTTTTAATTTGCTTCCGTTTGCTGAGTATCGAGCCTGTGTGATGTTATGTTTGTGTAGTGTTTTGATGGTCTGTTGTTCACCTGGTGTTTGATGGTTTGATTCCTGAAAGGGTTTCCAAGGCAAGACGGGTCCTCCAGGACCAGCTGGTGTCGTTGGGCCACAGGTGAGCTCATCGCTTCAGGAATCAGTCTTATTGACTGGGTGGATCCAGTATCTTTCAAGTTTTAGCACTTTTTGTAGTTCAAGCTAAAGGCCACTGCCGTTATTCTGACTGGTGCTGATTTGGTTGCAGGGTAATTCAGGAGAAACTGGACCGATGGGGGAGAGAGGACACCCGGGCACCGCAGGACCTGCTGGAGAGCAAGGTTTACCTGGAGCCGCTGGGAAGGAGGGTGCAAAGGTGGGAAAACCATCGGCATCAATCATAACGCTCTTTCCACTTCTACATTTACATTTATTCATTTAGCAGACACTTTTATCCAAAGCGACTTACAATTGAGGAATAGAATAAGCGATTCATCATAAAGAGGCAAATAAACGCAGGAAGTGCTCGTAATATCAAGTTTCAGGCATTGTTCAGAGCAGTACAAGCTAGACAAGGAGAGGTTAGGGAAAGAGAAAGCAGTTTTGATGCAAGAGATGAGTTTTCATCTGTCGCTTGAAGATTGACAGGGATCCAGCATTCCGGATAGGGGTGGGAAAATTATTCCACCAGCCAGGAACGGTGAATGAGAATGTTCTGGAGAGTGATTTTGAGCCTCTCTGTGATGGTACCACAAGGCGTCGCTCACTAGCAGATCTCAGACTTCTGGAGGGGATGTAGATTCGTAATAGTGAGTGGAAGTAGTGCTGAGCCTGTGGTCGTTCTGTATGCAAGCATCAGTGTCTTGAACTTGATGTGAGCCGTAACCGGTAGCCAGTGCAGGGAGATAAAAAGAGGTATAACATGGACCATTTTGGGTTCGTTGAAGACCAGTCGTGCCGCTGCATTCTGAATCATTTGTAGAGGTTTGATTGCGTTTGATGGAAGTCCAGCCAGAAGAGCATTGCAGTAGTCCAGCCTAGAAACGACAAGGGCCTGGACAAGAAGTTGTCCTGATTGGCCTGATCTTTCTGATGTTGTTTAGTGCAAACCTGCAAGATCGAGCAGTTTTTGCAATGTGCTCTTTGAAAGTCAGCTGGTCATCGAAGATTACACTAAGATTTCTGACAGAATTTGATGGGGTAATTGTTGATGAACCTAACTGGATCACTAACACTTCTAACTTCCTTCCTTATAATAATCCTAACCCTAACTTATAATATGTGTGTGTCTGGTCATCAGGGCGACCCTGGAGGTCCAGGTACTTCAGGAAAGAGCGGTCCAGCAGGTCTGAAAGGGTTCCGTGGAAGTCGTGGAGCGCCGGGTGCCATGGTAACTGATAGAATACTGTATCCAGCTGATTTAAGATGCTGCCAGTGATTCTTTAGGTTGTTAAATGTTCTCTGTCAGGCTTCCTGATTGTCATGTGGCCTGTGTTCTCTTGTGTAGGGGCCAGTTGGATTAAAGGGAGGGGCGGGGCCGATCGGGCCCCCTGGACCTTCTGTACGTAATCTCTTCCAGTAATCTCACAAAACCACATTAAGTATATATCATTTTTATATTGTTTTATTTTCAATCTTGAGGCGAAATTATGACCTAGAAAAGTTCTTGATGAGATTTTTCACGCTCTGTTATGTGTATGTGAAAGTATATTAACATATTATGTCACAAATATATCTGTTTCTTCCCAGGGGCCCACAGGTGAGCGGGGCCCCCCTGGACTGGCTGGTGCCATTGGTCAGCCTGGTCAAACTGGAACCATCGGTGGGCCTGGACCAATGGGAGAGAAGGGAGAGCCAGTAAGACACGCCCCCACATGTGAAGATAAATGATTGACCAGTGAATGACCAGTGTGTGTGTAACTGTGTTTGTGTTTTCAGGGAGATAAGGGTCTGATTGGACCCGCAGGACAGGATGGTGATCAGGGGCCCGTTGGATTACCAGGAGCCGCTGGCCCTCCAGGACCCCCAGGAGAGGATGGAGACAAGGTGATGAGGGCATATGTTCATCTTTGATTAGTAGTGATGATGTTTGTCAACTATAATAGACTTTTAGACAACCAAAAACAGCCCAGAACACTCTGGTAACCAAACAGAAGTGCTAATAACCACTCAGAAACCGCATATTAACTCCCTAGAAACAGCCTAATAATTGAAAACGAAAACGAAAAATGACAAAATCTGTTTATTTCTTGATAGTTAAAGTCCTCTGTGTGTTTGTGTTTGTTAGGGAGAAACAGGGGCTCCAGGGCAGAAAGGCAGCAAAGGAGACAAAGGAGAATCAGTGAGTGACTGAAATAAAACACATATCACTGTCACACCTCACAGTGTTACCAATGATTTAAATCTGCTCTCAGGGGCCTCCAGGACCAGTCGGCACTCAGGGGCCAGAGGGGCAGCCGGGAGCACTGGTGAGTGTTTGAGGAGAAACGACATCTTAATGTTCTCGCTGTGTTCAGAGATTGTGTGTGTGTGATTGAGTGTGTGTGTGTGTGTCAGGGTGTGGACGGTGAGCCCGGTCCTCCAGGACAGCAGGGCATGTATGGACAGAAGGGTGATGAGGGCCTTAGAGGATTCAAGGGCTCCAGGGGCCCCGGGGGGCTACAGGTACCTGATCATCAACCATATCTCCTCTATTTCAATGAAAAATCATGAGCTGCTGATGTCAGTGTGACAGAGGCCTGTCATGTGTGTGTGTGTGTGTGTGTGTGTGTAGGGGATGCCCGGTACTCCAGGAGAAAAAGGAGAGAGCGGGAACTCTGGTCTACTGGTGAGCTCATCAATTCATCTGTCATTCATGATCATGCTTATTGATCTCTATGTAAATTCAATGTGTGTTTGTGTGTTTTCAGGGTCCTCCTGGTCAGTTTGGGCCCAGAGGAGCTCAGGGACCCTCTGGTGGACAGGTAAACACACCCCTCCCCCACAGTTTTCTAAACTAGTTCTAAAATATATATTTTTTTCATTACATTTTCTAAAACATATTTGTCTTTCAGGGTCCTCCTGGCCGTCCTGGAGTACGTGGTCAGCCTGGTGGAGTCGGTGAGAAGGTAAATCATCCAGATGTTCCTGCTGGTGATCACATGATCTGGTGAAACACACACATCATGTTATATGTGATTTTAAATGACAGGGTGAAGATGGAGAGTCTGGTGATCCTGGACCTGTTGGTGTTCCTGGCAGCGCAGTGAGTCCATCTCTCCTTCTCTGATCTTTATTCCACAGCAACACCTCCTTTATTACCACAGCAACACTTGATACTTCTGTGTGTGTGTGTGTGTGTGTGTGTGTGTGTTTTCAGGGCGAGAAAGGTGAGCAGGGTGAGAAAGGAGACACAGGACCATCCGGAGCTGCAGGTTCACCGGGAGCCAGAGGAGCATCTGGAGAAGACGGAGCGAAGGGGAACGCTGTCAGTATGTGTGTGTGTGTGTGTGTGTGTGACCTCAGTGTGATATTCTAGTGTGTTGGCTGACGTATTTTCTGTCTATCTCCCTCTACAGGGTCCTATTGGTTTTCCTGGAGATATGGGCGCTCCTGGAGAGCCAGGTGTTAACGTGAGTATCTTCACTGATGTCAGTCAAAGACGCCTTGTTAAGTGACGTGCTGATGGTGAAAGATCTTGTCTGTTCTCTCAGGGGATCGATGGGAGTCCTGGATCTAAAGGAGATAATGGCGATCCAGGCAAATCGGTGAGTCTCTTATGTTTCTGTCATTCGTGTAAGCTCATGTTCTTCTGTACGAGGCTCCTGATGGCTCTGGATCTGTGTAGGGCAGTGAGAGTATTATGGCATGTGTATTTGAGACATCAGTGGTGTTGAGATGATGATCTCTCATCATGTTTCGTCCCTCTCTCTGGTGATTAGGGCCCTCCAGGAGCCTCTGGAGAACCAGGACCGCCAGGAAGACCAGGACGCAGGGTGAGTGTGTTTGTGAGGAATCAGGTTAAGTACTATATGACTCAACTTTCTTTGTGTACGTGTTGAGCTCCTATCTGCTTTTGAGTTTAGGGTCACTTGGGTCCTCCTGGAAAAGAGGGGCGGCCGGGGTTGAAGGGCAACAAGGTGAGACATTCAGTAGACGATAAATCAATTAATTTTCTGTCACGCTGTATGAGTTGTGTTGTGACATGAGTGCAGCATCATAGGAGCGAAAGCTCCAGCAACCTCCTGAATGAGATTTGAAAGGATGTCCTAGATTGCTAATCGTCGGTTGTCCTTCGAACTCATTATGCTGCCGCTGGGTCTGTGTTCAGGGAGCTCCAGGATACAAAGGCATCATGGGAAAGACAGGGCCGGTGGGCGGTCAGGGGAACCCAGGGAAAGCAGGACTTCAGGGGCTTCCAGGAATCCCTGGACCAGCGGTGAGCTCCGTTCCTCTTATTGTTGATGCTTTTTCTCTGCTCAAACTATAGGTCTGTATGGGTTTTAAACTGAAGCCCAAACCCGACCCGACCCGAGCGGCAGTTAAATTTAGAGCCCGAACCCGAAGTCTTTTTTTTTTTTTTTCACAACGAATAGCCAGTTTAAAAAAAGATGCTGTATTTCATGACTGCATGAAACGGTCAGTAAACAAATACATGTAAATAAACAGATTCATTGAGGCTCGGCCAGTTCACAAGGCAAAAGAAAAAACACTTACCAGTTATGAAAGATTATGAACATCAGGTGCAGCGGTCACATAAATTCTGCCCAGTTTTTGAATGGTTGTATATGACAAGACGATAATTCTTCCACCGTGCAAATTATGGTCATTTTCGTCAGTTAAGGCTCATTAGCATTCGGCCTGCTTTAAATCAGACACAGAGATGTAGTGCGATCGCATTTATTTGAATTAATTAATTATATCATTTATTTGAATTAGCGAGAGAGAGACAGAGAGAGAGGGATAGTTGCGTGCGTGAACCTACGTCTGCGCGTCTCTCTCTACATGCAATGAGGCTTAGTTACATCAAAAACAGTGATTTTACCCCCTCATTGCAGAGAAATATAACGTTGCGAGTCAGTAGCCTATCGAAGCTATTTTACTAATAAAAGTTTGCGTGCTGCGCGATCTCTCTGATATCTGTGCGCAATAACGTGTGTGTGTGTGTCTATGAAAGCAACGAAGCCTGCATATAGTTTTAGTTTAGCTACAATCCCGACCCGAGCCCGAAAGCTATTCATTAAACATTAACCCGAACCCGACCCGAAAGTATCTCGGGACCCGTCGGGCTCGGGTCGGGTAGCAGACCTCTAGCTCAAACCCACGTGAGTCTGCTCAACAGTAACATGAGGACCATGTAATGTAGAATCTGAACAAATGAACAAGAGCCCTGGACATGTGAGTTTACATTCAGCCTTATCATCTATTAAAATCTTTAAAGTCGGTGTGAAATAGAAACTGCTCCAGTCTTTTAAACTCTGTCCCTACAAACTTACCAACATACAGTCAAACCAAAATGTATTCAGACACCTTCAACATTTCTCACATTTTTACAGTTTATTCACTATATTTAGAAAATGGTAATAAAATATGAGGAGAAGTCAGATCAAATTCATCTTGATAACGTCAGATAACTTTGATAGAAAGGTATGTAATGAATTGGGTTGAATAGCTGTCAGATGTTAAATTTAAGAACACAATTAGATAAAACCAATTTAGCTCAACCAATCACCAAGCAATGCTTCATTGTGTTCAGTCTGTGGTGGAAAAAGTTTAAATTAAAGAAAAAACACCAGCAAAACATGCTCAGGTCAAAGTGTCTGGGTCATTTTTGGTCCCAAATATTAGTGGTAGTTCACTGTATGAAGAATTTTTGGGTGTAATATGTCACAGTTCACTTTATTTTGCTATCCTCACTTACATAAATGAGCTATAGTGTCCTGCACCCACTAGTAAAAAAATATCAAAAAATTATATCTGGTGTCTGAATAATTTTTGTCAGATACTTGTGAATGTTGATTTAATAATAAAGATGAATGTCACATTCTGTCTCTGCTGCAGGGAGAACAAGGGCTGAATGGACCCCCAGGTCAAACGGGACCCCCGGGGCCGATGGTAAGGCTCAATAACACTCCTCATGCACTGATCTTTAATATGACGTCAGGCTGATGTTCTCATTACACGTGTGTGCAGGGTCCGGCTGGACTGGCAGGACTGAAGGGAGATCCGGGCAAGAAAGGAGAGAAGGTACGTCTCACACACACACACAGACGCACACACACAGACGCACACAGACACACACACACACACACACACACACACACACACACACACACACACAGACAGACAGACAGACACACACACACACACACACACACACACAGACGCACACAGACACACACACACAGACGCACACAGACACACACACACACAGACGCACACAGACGCACACACACACTCACTCACTCTCTCTCACACACACACACACACACACACAGAGACACACTCACTCACTCACTCTCACACACACACACACACACAGACAGACAGACACACACACACACAGGGTAAATGCTCATGATTTCATTATCTCTGTGTGTGTGTGTGTGTCAGGGTCATGGCGGTCTGATTGGTTTGATTGGGCCGCCGGGTGAGTTCGGAGAGAAAGGTGATCGAGGACTGCCGGGAAACCAGGGGCCGCAGGGAGTCAAAGGAGACGAGGTGAACACACACACACACACACTATTATAGACACACATTCACACACACACACACACACACACACTCTTATAGACACACATTCACACACACATTAAGAAGCTGATTTAATCGTGTTTCTGCTGACAGGGTCCAGTCGGACCTCCAGGACTCAGTGGACCACCGGGATTACAAGGACTGTCTGTGAGTCTCGTGACACTTTAATCTTCACAAACACCAGACCCATCATGTCTTCTGGATATGTTTGGGCTTGTTCTGGTCTCACAGCTTCTGTCTGTAACACTGTGTTTCAGGGATCCATGGGACAGAAAGGGTCTAAAGGAAACCAGGTGAATTCATAATGATCTGCTGCGATGTGTTAGCTGAGTGTGCTCCCATGTATGCATTTAGCAGATACTTTTATTCACAGTGACTTAGAAATGAGCAATTTGTCACTGAGCCAAGTATTCACAGTGCACAATAGAGAGCTAGATTAGGAAACAAGCTAGGGATGAGGTGAACTGTACAGGTTAAGTGCTTGAGGGTGTCTTCAGCTGCTTCTTGAAAGTCGCCATGATCTCAGCGCTTCAGATAGAGATTGGCAGCTCATTTCACATCAGAGGAGCAGAGAGGGTGAAGGTCTGGAAAGTCCATGGCTGCGTTTACACTGGCAAAATTTGTTTTATTTTTTGCTCACATCAGACACAGATTGGAATTTGTTGCACACGTGTAAGCACAAAAATCGCCACAAGGGGCCTCATTCACGAAACGAACGTACGACAGAAAAGTGAGCGTATGGTCGTTTCAATGCAAAACTTGGAATTGATCAATATGGACGTGAGCGGTGGCTATGCTCAAATCTCACGTGTGGTCTCAGCTCGTGTACGCAAGCTTTTTTAGCCTGAACTTGCGCGTGGAGAATTGTAGAATTACATAATTTGGTTCATTTAGGTTATTTTCCTGACCGACAACCGAAGCTCATTAGTCGATCACTGACCAGTAAGATTACAACGTCTTTTGTTTTTTTTTGTCTTTAGCTTTATATGCGTGAATAGCAGCGTAAACCACAGACTGTGAGCACACATCGTCGCATCTCGCACCTGCAGCGCTTCTGTGAACGGAGAAAAACAGAAATTAAGTCTATAATAGGAATAAAATAAATAGGACTACACGAAATATATAATAGGCATTATGCCTAATATAATTAACATAAACAAATGGGAAAAAACTGCACTCTTAATGCATTGCATTTCTTTTCTTAATATCTTTATTTGATTTAATCCATCTGATCGCACAGGCGCCTCACGCATTGCCTGACATTTCAGCCATTCATCATCAAACTAAAATGCAGTCAACCAAACATAAAAGTTTATTTACACTGTTTATTTTAAAAGGCCTGCTGTAAAAATCAGCGTGCAGCGCCCAAACAAACATGTTTGTGCTTGTGAAGGATTTTTCACAGATATTAGAACATGAGTGAAGTATAACGCCTTGTTTAAGCTACATAATGAATAATAGTTTAGCAACCAAATGTTACAAATATGGCAAAAATGGAAACATTTGGATTCTTGTGGAATGAGACAGGCTCGTGAGCCCAATGCCATTTCAGTTTTGCTTGTATGCTGTGTATAATAAATGCCAATATAGCCTATTTTGCCCCTTTTTACAAGATGTAAAATAAGTCTCTGATGTCCCCAGAGCGTATATGTGAAGTTTTAGCTCAATATACCCCACAGATACATTTTTATAGCTTGTTAAAATTGCCATTTTTAGGGTGTGAGCCAAAACGTGCTGTTTTGAGTGTGTTGCTTTAAATGCAAATGAGCTGTTGCTCCCGGAGAAGAGGGCGGAGCTTCAAGAGCTCAAGCATTAGCAGTGCCTTTGTAAATAAACATTACATTATTAATACAAGCCTGTTATCTTTACAGAAAACCACTCGGTTTCAAAGTCAGTCATCTGATTATACTGTGCATAATAAATTCACGTTTGTGAATTACACAGATGAGGAGCACGGCGGGATAAAAATAACAACATAGCTGGTCTCATGCTATCACAAGCTTTATAAGTTCCACTTCTGATTATGAGCTCGACAACTTCAAGCGATCGACTCACGTTGCTTTCATATGCAGCTTTTAACTAACGTTACCACATTCCTATTTAAGATCACTCTGGTAGCACTTGAAAACGAGCTGACGTTCGTGCACGAAGCGTTGGTATTAATTCCTAAACATTTAGGGGACGTTACCGATTTTTTCCGGGATATTTCCTTCGAAAATGAAATTTAAGCAGTGTCCTCGTCTCAGATGGGAGGAGATTATGGAGACTCCTATGTTCATTAGTGCATCCCAAAACACAACACTCGTAAAGCCTCTTTGGTGCTGACAGTGTATATATCTCCAGTAATGGCGTAGGCGGAGCTTCTCACTCAGGGCTGTGTTTATGCTAATGAGGCAGAGAGAGTCACAAATGGGCGGGGCTTGTACCTCGGTGACGTGAACAGAGGGAGAATCTGAAACAGCTCGTTCTGAGAGACTGCTTATGATTTATTGGTTTTATAAAAAAATGAGTGGGTGGATTTTTAACATTATAGGCTGGTTGTTTACACACTGCGACCACACAACTGTGTTCAAACACCTTATAAAGTGATTTATGCATAATAGGTCCCCTTTAATATATAATTTTATAATTAATTAAATTTAAAATATTTGTTATAGAGTGAGGGGAACTAAATAGGCTATAATGTACATTTACCAGTATTTTAATATTATAAAATATAATATAATAATATTATAAAATTACATAAAGTAATCTAGCCTAATTGTTTGCAATTACAAGGTTAACGGGTGTTTTTGGAGTAAGATCAATTTATCTTTAATGAGATTACACTGGGCGACACGTTTGCCCATAAAGACAGCGTACTGTATATTCACTTGCATTTTATTTAGGCGGGAACTTTATATGTAAGAAATTGCGCAACATTATATGTCTCAGCAATGAGGTGATAACTTAGCAGTTTTTGTAATTAAACCAACAAGCTTGACTTTTAAGCTACTCACTCGCATGCTCTCTCTCTTGTTAATTAATTCAAATATAATCTTACAGCGCTACTTTATTTCCCTTCAGAATTCTACATCTAATGAGCTGCAGATAAAATAACAAATTAACATTACCGTTATTTTCCAGTCTTTATCATTTCAGTCAGATTTTGTGCTGCAAAACATTCATGACAGCTGTTGTCCACGCTGGGAAATAATAATGTCCACTCGACGTGAATTATATAAATCGTTTTAATAGCACGGCCATTCAAAAGGGCCTGCCACCATGTGCATGGTAAAGCGATCACTGACGGGCTGGAATAAATGTAAATATCGGATACGAGTTGTGTCTAAAGTGAATGTAAACAGGCGGGCCAAAAAATCGCATATAGTCAAAAGATCAGACTAGCAGTGTAAATGCAGCCCAAGTGTTCCCATCAGTCTGTGAGCTCATCAGCACCAGCAGATACTGAATAACTCACGTGATCTGTGTGAATGATGTGGTTTATTTAAGGGCCCTATTGGACCCAGAGGAGATCCTGGTCCTGCTGGACCCCCTGGTCCCCCGGTGAGTCTCCAGTCACCCATAAACTCATTATTAGATGATAACTAATGGATTAACTGAAAGAGTGATGGACCTGGATCTCTATCCAGGGTCTTGCTGCGGTGGGAATGGTGGCTCCTCCGGCGCTGGATGGCCGAGGGAAGCGGAGGAGACATTCGGATGTGGATGGAGCGGCGATGGAGGACGGACAGATGCAGGACGAGGAGGCTCCGGGGGAGGAGAAGGACATGGAGGAGGTGTTTGCGTCTCTGGTCTCCATGAGGACGGACGTGGAGGGACTCCGAACTCCACTGGGCACCTACCACAGTCCTGCCCGCACCTGCAAAGAGCTGTGGTTGTGCCACCCCGAGTATCCCGACGGTACGGACACGACACACATTCAAACATTAACTTCCACTCGTTCCACTGCTTTCTTAGCCCGCAGCACTCATCGTCTGTGTGACCTTTGACCTTTTAGGAGTTTACTGGATTGACCCCAACCAGGGATGTCATAGAGATGCGTTTAAAGTGTTCTGCAACTTTACAGCAGAAGGTGAAACATGTCTCCAGCCGCACAGCAGCGTACAGATGGTGAGAGATTCAATTAATTAATTTAACAAAGCTGTCCATTTTTTGTGGACAAGGGGGGAAGCCAAAGGGGTTGAGAGATACTGACTTAGACAAACTTTTATATATGCTGTGTGTATTTAGAAATGTGTTAATGATGTTTACTGTGCACAGGTCAAAATGGCTTCGTGGAGCAGAGAGAAACCAGGAACCTGGTTCAGCCAGTTTAAGAAGGGCTCACAGGTGTGTGTGTGTGTTATTGTGTTGTGTGTCTTTATCCTCCGTGCTCTCATTCACACTCTGCCTGTCTGTGTTGTGTAGTTCTCTTATGTGGATGTGGATGGAAACCCTGTTCATATCGTGCAGCTGGGCTTCCTGAAGCTCTTGAGCGCCACGGCTCGCCAGAGCTTCACGTACGTGTGTCAGAACTCGGCCGGCTGGTTCGACAGCACCTCCTTCAGCTACAGACACGCGCTGCGCTTCAGAGGCAGCAACGGAGAGGAGCTGACGCAGCAGAACGCACATTACATCCAGCCCACGCTCGATGGCTGTCAGGTACACGCTCACCTCACTCCATACCTTCAGTTCACACGAACGACTCAGTGAATCCTGGACCGGTGCACCTGATTGACTCAGTGAATCCTGGACCGGTGCACCTGAGTGACTCAGTGAATCCTGGACCGGTGCACCTGAGTGACTCAGTGAATCCTGGACCGGTGCACCTGAGTGACTCAGTGAATCCTGGACCGGTGCACCTGAGTGACTCAGTGAATCCTGGACCGGTGCACATGAGTGACTCAGTGAATCCTGGACTGGTGCACACGAACGACTCAGTGAATCCTGGACCGGTGCACACGAACGACTCAGTGAATCCTGGACCGGTGCACATGAGTGACTCAGTGAATCCTGGACCGGTGCACGCGAACGACTCAGTGAATCCTGGACCGGTGCACCTGAGTGACTCAGTGAATCCTAGTCCGGTGCACATGAGTGACTCAGTGAATCCTGGACCGGTGCACCTGAGTAACTCAGTGAATCCTGGACCGGTGCACATGAGAGACTCAGTGAATCCTGGACCGGTGCACCTGAATGACTCAGTGAATCCTGGACGGACCAGTTCACACGAACGACTCAGTGAATCCTGGACCGGTGCACCTGAGTGACTCAGTGAATCCTGGACGGACCAGTTCACACGAACGACTCAGTGAATCCTGGACCGGTGCACCTGAGTGACTCAGTGAATCCTGGACCGGTGCACATGAGTGACTCAGTGAATCCTAGACCGGTGCACATGAGTGACTCAGTGAATCCTGAACCGGTGCACATGAGAGACTCAGTGAATCCTGGACCGGTTCAACTGAGTGACTCAGTGAATAATGGACCGGTGCACCTGAGTGACTCAGTGAATCCTGGACCGGTGCACATGAGTGACTCAGTGAATCCTAGACCGGTGCACATGAGTGACTCAGTGAATCCTGAACCGGTGCACATGAGAGACTCAGTGAATCCTGGACCGGTTCACCTGAGTGACTCAGTGAATCCTGGACCGGTGCACCTGAGTGACTCAGTGAATCCTGGACGGACCAGTTCACACGAACGACTCAGTGAATCCTGGACCGGTGCACCTGAGTGACTCAGTGAATCCTGGACCGGTGCACATGAGTGACTCAGTGAATCCTAGACCGGTGCACATGAGTGACTCAGTGAATCCTGAACCGGTGCACATGAGAGACTCAGTGAATCCTGGACCGGTGCACCTGAGTGACTCAGTGAATCCTGGACCGGTGCACCTGAGTGACTCAGTGAATCCTGGACCGGTGCACATGAGTGACTCAGTGAATCCTGAACCGGTGCACATGAGAGACTCAGTGAATCCTGGACCGGTTCAACTGAGTGACTCAGTGAATAATGGACCGGTGCACCTGAGTGACTCAGTGAATCCTGGACCGGTGCACATGAGTGACTCAGTGAATCCTAGACCGGTGCACATGAGTGACTCAGTGAATCCTGAACCGGTGCACATGAGAGACTCAGTGAATCCTGGACCGGTTCACCTGAGTGACTCAGTGAATCCTGGACCGGTGCACCTGAGTGACTCAGTGAATCCTGGACCGGTGCACCTGAGTGACTCAGTGAATCCTGAACCGGTGCACCTGAATGACACAGTGAATCCTGGACCGGTGCACCTGAGTGACTCAGTGAATCCTGGACCGGTGCACCTGAGTGACTCAGTGAATCCTGAACCGGTGCACCTGAATGACTCAGTGAATCCTGGACCGGTGCACCTGAGTGACTCAGTGAATCCTGGACCGGTGCACCTGAGTGACTCAGTGAATCCTGAACCGGTGCACCTGAATGACACAGTGAATCCTGGACCGGTGCACCGGAGTGACTCAGTGAATCCTGGACCGGTGCACCTGAGTGACTCAGTTAATCCTGGACCGGTGCACCTGAGTGACTCAGTGAATCCTGAACCAGTGCACCTGAGTGACTCAGTGAATCCTGGACCGGTGCACCTGAGTGACTCAGTGAATCCTGGACCGGTGCACCTGAGTGACTCAGTGAATCCTGGACCGGTGCACCTGAGTGACTCAGTGAATCCTGAACCGGTGCGCCTGAGTGACTCAGTGAATCTTGAATCGGTTCACATAAATGATTAGGTGAGTCCTGAATTGGTTCACATAAACGACTCAGTGAATCTTGAATCGGTTCACATAAATGATTAGGTGAGTCCTGAATTGGTTCACATAAACGACTCAGTTAATCTTGAATCGGTTCACATAAATGATTAGGTGAGTCCTGAATTGGTTCACATAAACGACACAGTGAATCTTGAATCGGTTCACATAAATGATTAGGTGTGTCCTGAATTGGTTCACGTAAACGACTCAGTGAATCTTTAATCGGTTCACAAAAATGATTAGGTGAGTCCTGAATTGTTTCACGTAAACGACTCAGTGAATCTTGAATCGGTTCACATAAATTATTAGGTGAGTCCTGAATTGGTTCACATAAAGGAATCACTGAATCCTGAATCAGTTCCTATGGACAACTGCATGCTGAATCAGTTAAAATAAATGACTCACTGAATCCTGAATCAGTTCCTATGGACAGCTGCACGCTGAATCAGTTAAAATAAATGACTCAGTGAATCCTGAATCAGATCACATCAGTGGCTCGTGTGTTTTCTGTGTGTGTGCAGTCGCGCTCGGGGCAGGACCGCACCGTTCTGGAGGTGGACTCTGAGCAGTCGGACGCTCTGCCGCTCGTGGACGTGGCCGTGACAGATTTCGGGAGTGCGAAACAGAAGTTTGGCTTCAGCGTGGGGAAGGTTTGCTTCAACGGCTAGTCAAGAACAGACTCTGACAGTGTATATATTTATACATCAGTCCTTCAGCTGCTTGCGTTTGTCTGAGAACAGGAAGTGGTGCTTGAAGGGCGGTCATGTGACATGATGACACACATCCGGACGCTCTTTACAGAGATCAGACCTCACAGAGATTCAGTTATTTTGTACTATTGTTTGAAAGATGTCGATGTATTTGTTTGTATGAATGTTTCGTAATCTTGGTGCTACACGAGACTGTATTTTAACTTGTTTACATGATGTAATGAGCTCTATGTCAAACTGGCAGTGCATTCTGGGAAAGGACATTGTCGCGGCTCCATCCAGCGGGTCAGGAGTCGTATAGGTTGGGGATTTAGATGTCCATCGGATTGTTTTAGTGTTTAATATGGATGGAGATTCTCTGACTGTGGTTTTGATAAGTACTGTTTGAGAGGAGAGATTTATAAATAAAACTATTACTTAATAAACCCCCGGTTTAAACGCGTGATTTACACTGATTCACACAGAAAGCTCAAGATTTCAGCCAATGAATCAGCATCTGATAGAAAGAGCAATCAAATATATCTAGTTTTATGAAATGTGCTTTTTATGTGAGTTTCTCATGAAAACACATGCCAGTTAAACACATTTACTCCTCAAAAGTCTCATTATTCTCAGTGATCACTTTCAGATTACTTTGGCTTTTATTTTATTTTATTTGTTTTTTATTTTATATTTTTTATTTTATTTTATTTTATTTAAAAAAATTATATTTTTTAATTTTTGACATTATATTTTATTTTGTATTTTATTTTTTTATTTTTTTATTCATTCATTCATTTTAATTTTTTTTGCATTTACTCCTCAAAAGTCTCATTATTCTCAGTGACAATTTTCAGATTATTTTGCTTTTATTTTATTTTATTTGTTTTTTATTTTATATTTTATATTTTATTTTATGTAGGAAAATAAAATTAAATTTTTAACATTATACCTTATTTAATATTTTTTTTATTTTTTTTATTTATTTATTCATTCATTCATTTATTATTTTTTTTTTGCATTTACACCTCAAAAATCTAATTATTCTCAATTAATTTGGCTTTTTATTTTATTTTATTTTATATTTTATTTTTTACTGAATTTTTTTTTTTTTTTTTTGGCTTATAATTAATTTTTTTAATTTAATTTAATTTTTATTTCTTTTTATTTTTTTGCATTTTTTATTTTTGCATTAGCGAAATGCTTCTGGGAATTCCTGTGTCTTTCCTGAGAGACACACCGTCCCATCTCTCCCAGCCCGCAGGTCTCTCTCTCTCTCTCTCTCTCTCTCTCTCTCTCTCTCTCTGTCTCTCTCTCTCTCTCTCTCTCTCTCTCTCCCTCTCTCTCTCTCTCTCTGTAGGTTTAGTATCGTGAGACGTTCATCTGCTGCTGTTCTCTGTTCCGGTCAGCGGTGAATCGGGACGTTTGGACTCCACTCATCTTCATCAGATTGATTTATGATCTGGGATCCACCTGTGGTTTCCGAGTTGAATTAACAAACTTTCCTCTTTGACATCAGGACTAACAGAAGGACTGTCGGTCTGGTGTACCGTGAGTTTGACCGGCGGGACATGAGCGCTCCTCTGCTGAAGGTCGGTGCGGTTCTGAGCACCATGATCATGGTCACTAACTGGATGTCCCAGACGCTGCCGGGGCTGGTGGGACTCGATCCGCACATCGCACGATCCGGAAACTCTGAGAAAATCATCAGCGTAAGTACAAACATTTCTCTGTATTGTGTGAGTTTAATGTGTGTTTGTGCCCGTCTCTAAACATGAGGTGTAATTCTGAACCGGGAACAAACAAACTCACTGACACACACAAACACTCCCACACACACAGTGTGGCACTTCCTCCGAGAACTGGAGATCTGCCACTCGCGGCCGGCCAGGACCTGGCATCGCCACGGCAACCTCACAGCACCAGCCAGCCAATCAGAGATAGACGCTCAGCACCAGCCAGCCAATCACAGATACACACTCAGCACCAGCCAGCCAATCAGAGATACACGGCGACCTCACAGCACAATCAGAAGCAAAAGTTAGCAGTGGCATGTGTTGATTCCAGTCTATTTGCTGAACAGAAATAGCAAGTGTTTTCTGACAGGTTTCCCCAAACACTCCCCCCGTCTGTCATTGGTCGGTCAGCCAGATAGTCCCGCCTCAAACTCATGTGATTGGTTGAGTCAAACATGTACGTGTCGGGCCACTCGAACACACAGATCGGTGTAGTGAAAGAGTCAGTGAAACTATCAGTCTGACAGCGACTCTGAATATTAAACTTACATGCCATGAACTAGCTGAACATCTCAACAGCAGCTTTATTTTCACCAGAAACTGAATATTGATTCATGCTTTTGAATGAAAGTAATGATGAATTAGTGAGAAGCGGGTCAGTCCAGTGAAGGTCAAATGCACTGACTCTCGTTCACTCACCGTACAGCATCAGTGTGTGTGTGTGTGTGTGTGTGTGTGTGTGTGTGTGAGTGTGTGTGTGTGTATGTGTGTGTGTGTGTGTGTGTGTGTGTGTGTGTGTCTGTGTCTGTGTCTGTGTGTGTGTGTGTGTGTGTGTGTGTGTGTGTCCGAGGGATGTCGGCTCTCTTTGTGTGTGAGTGTGTTTGTGTGTCTGTGTGTGTGTCTGTGTGTGTGTGTCTGTGTCAATGTCTGTGTGTGTGTGTGTGTGTGTGTGTGTGTGTGTGTGTGAGTGTGAGTGTGTGTGTGTGTGTGTGTATGTGTCTGTGTGTGAGATTGAGTGTGTGTGTGTGTGTGTGAGTGTGTGTGTGTGTGTGTGTGTGTGAGTGTGAGTGTCTGTGTCTGTGTGAGTGTGTGTGTGTGTGTGAGAGAGAGTGTGTGTGTGTGTGTGTGTGTGTGTGTGTGTGTGTGTGTGTGTGTGTGTCTGTGTGTGTGTGTGTGTGTGTGTGTGTCCGAGGGATGTCGGCTCTCTCTGTGTGTGAGTGTGTTTGTGTTTCATACGCCGCTGTGACACACACATGGAGACTCACAGTAACCGGATCAGAGCAGATGGAAACGGCTTGTCTAATTAAAGAGCCCAGCAGTGTGTGTGTGTGTGTGTGTGTGTGTGTGTGTGTGTGTGTGAGAGACGTGTTCAGTGTGTGTGGGTGTGCTTTGTGCATGAGTGGTTTTATTTTTACAAATGGTTCTCATATAATCTCTGAATTAAAGGCAAATAATTTTTATTAAACTGACTAGTACCTATGGTTATTATTGTTAAAACTAAATGAATACATTTTTTTATCATTTTTTATTAATAACAAAAACTAAAATTAAGCATAAAAAATGCATTACTTGAAATAAAATTAACATTAACTGAAATAAAATTAAATATTTTAAAAATATATTTTTATTTCAGCAACATTTCTCATTTTTTAGTTTAACCAGAAGTACTAAAAACTATTTTAAATAAACTAAAACAAAAATAATAAAATGAAATAGACATATTTTTTTTAAAAAACTAATAAAATATGACGAAACAAATCCCTTTTAAAAACTTTAAAATAAAGGAAAAATTTAAATCGAAAATAATACTCTAAAATATAAAGAAAATAAAATCTAATTAAAATTAAAATTATTAACAAAGACTATAATAGTATGTCATTGATTATAAAATAACACTGTTATGTGCCACAAACTAAAAAGTCCTCTCACCTGCTGAAAAAAACCCTTAAAACCAGTCTGACCATCTGAAATGTGCCCAAACCCCTTTAAAACCAGTCTGACCATTTGAAATGTGCCCAAACCCCTTTAAAACCAGTCTGACCATTTGAAATGTGCCCCAAACCCCTTTAAAACCAGTCTGACCATCTGAAATGTGCCCAAAACCCCTTTAAGACCAGTCTGACCATCTGAAATGTGCCCAAAACCCCTTTAAAACCAGTCTGACCAGACTGTGAGAACAGAAAAACCAGCTGAGGCCGGTTTAAGATGTTCTGTTTTATACAGTGTCTTTATTAGAAAGTGTTTTTTTCTCCTCTATAACTCTTATTGAAGTGAATGTGTGGAGATGATGTTCATCTGTGCTGTTTTTATCCTGAAGGATAAACCTGTTGACGGTGGGTGAAGAGCTGTAGCGTGGTGTGTGTGGTGTGTGTGTTGAGTTGAGTGTGGTGTGTGTGGTGTGTGTGTTGAGTTGAGTGGTGTGTATGTGTCAAGCGTGGTGTGTGTGTTGAGTTGAGTGTGTGTGTTGAGTAGTGTTGTGTGTGTGGTGTGTGTGTTGAGTTGAGTGTGTGTGTTGAGTAGTGTTGTGTGTGTGGTGTGTGTGTTGAGTTGAGTGTAGTTTGTGTGTGTGTTGAGTTGAGTGTGGTGTGTGTGTTGAGTGTGGTGTGTGTGGTGTGTTGTGTTGAGTGGTGTGTGTGTTGAGTGTGGTGTGTGTGGTGTGTGTGTTGAGTGTGGTGTGTGTGGTGTGTGTGTGTTGAGTGTGGTGTGTGTGGTGTGTGTGTTGAGTGTTGTGTGTGTGTTGAGTGTGGTGTTTGTGTGTTGAGTTGAGTGTGGTGTGTGTGGTGTGTGTGTTGTGTTGAGTGGTGTGTGTGTGTGTGTTGAGTGTGGTGTGTGTGGTGTGTGTGTTGAGTGTGGTGTGTGTGGTGTGTGTGTTGAGTGTGGTGTTTGTGTGTTGAGTTGAGTGTGGTGTGTGTGTTGAGTGTGGTGTGTGTGGTGTGTGTGTGTGTGTGTGTGTGTGTGTTGAGTGTGGTGTGTGTGTGTGTGTGTGTGTGTGTGTGTGTGTGTGTGTTGAGTTGAGTGTGGTGTGTGTGTGTGTGTGTGTGTGTGTTGAGTGTGGTGTGTGTGTGTGTTGAGTTGAGTGTGGTGTGTGTGGTTTGTGTGTTCAGTAGTGTTGTTTATGTGGTGTGTGTGTGTGGTGTGTGTGTTGAGTTGAGTGTGGTTTGTGTGTTGAGTAGTGTTGTTTAGGTGGTGTGTGTTCAGTAGTGTTGTTTATGTGGTGTGTGTGTGTTGAGTAGTGTGTGGTTTGTGTGGTGTGTGTGTTGAGTAGTGTGGTTTATGTGTTTTGTGTTGATTGTGGTTTGTGTGTTGAGTTGAGTGTGGTTTGTGTGGTGTGTGTGGTGTGTGTGGTGTGTTTGTTGAGTGTGGTGTGTGTGGTGTGTGTGTTGAGTGTGGTGTGTGTGTTGAGAGTGGTGTGTGTGCGTTGAGTGTGGTGTGTGTGTGTGTGTGTGTGTGTGTGTGTGTGTGTGTGTGTGTGTGTGTGTTGAGTTGAGTGTGGTGTGTGTGTGTGTGTGTGTGTTGAGTGTGGTGTGTGTGTGTTGAGTGTGGTTTGTGTGTTGAGTGTGGTGTGTGTGTTGAGTAGTGTGGTTTGTGTGTTTTGTGTTGACTGTAGTGTGTGTGTTGAGTTGAGTGTGGTGTGTGTGGTTTGTGTGTTCAGTAGTGTTGTTTATGTGGTGTGTGTGGTGTGTGTGTTGAGTTGAGTGTTGTTTGTGTGTTGAGTGTGGTGTGTATGTTGAGTAGTGTTGTTTAGGTGGTGTGTGTGCAGTAGTGTTGTTTATGTGGTATGTGTGGTGTGTGTGTTGAGTTGAGTGTGGTTTGTGTGTTGAGTGTGGTGTGTGTGTTGAGTGTGGTGTGTGTGTTGAGTGTGGTGTGTGTGTTGAGTAGTGTGGTTTGTGTGTTTTGTGTTGACTGTAGTGTGTGTGTTGAGTTGAGTGTGGTGTGTGTGGTTTGTGTGTTCAGTAGTGTTGTTTATGTGGTGTGTGTGGTGTGTGTGTTGAGTTGAGTGTGGTTTGTGTGTTGAGTGTGGTGTGTATGTTGAGTAGTGTTGTTTAGGTGGTGTGTGTGTGCAGTAGTGTTGTTTATGTGGTATGTGTGGTGTGTGTGTTGAGTTGAGTGTGGTTTGTGTGTTGAGTGTGGTGTGTATGTTGAGTAGTGTTGTTTAGGTGGTTTGTGTGTTCAGTAGTGTTGTTTATGTGGTGTGTGTGGTGTGTGTGTTGAGTTGAGTGTGGTTTGTGTGTTGAGTGTGGTGTGTATGTTGAGTAGTGTTGTTTAGGTGGTGTGTGTGTTCAGTAGTGTTGTTTATGTGGTGTGTGTGTGTGTTGAGTAGTGTGTGGTTTGTGTGGTGTGTGTGTTGAGTAGTGTGTGGTTTGTGTGGTGTGTGTGTTGAGTTGAGTGTGGTTTGTGTGTTGAGTTGAGTGTGGTGTGTGTGTTGAGTATAGTGTGTGTGTGTGTTGAGTGTGGTGTGTGTGGTGTGTGTGTTCAGTAGTGTGGTTTATGTGGTTTGTGTTGAGTGTGGTGTGTGTGTGTTGAGTTGAGTGTGGTGTGTGTTGAGTGTGGTGTGTGTGTTCAGTAGTGTTGTTTAAGTGGTGTGTGTGTTGAGTGTGGTGTGTGTGTGTTGAGTAGTGTTGTTTAGGTGGTGTGTGTGTTGTGTGTGATCAGCAGGTCTCGTACCCCGGCGAGGACGAGGGCTGGCAGGTGTACGGCTCTGTTCAGGGGAAGTGCGTCTGCTCCATCATGACTCCGGCTCACGGCGTTTGCGGCGGAGACCCTCGACACGCTCGTCTGCAACAGATCTCTGATCAGGTGAGTGTCACGCAGCTTCAGGCACCACACACACTCACACACCTCACCATCATCATCATCTGTGTGTGTGTGACAGCTGCTGAACGTCTCTCAGCACATGGAGATCCTGAGCCAGCAGACCACTCAAGATCTGAGGCAGCTGAGAGACTCTGAGACGCTGCTGGAGACGCTGGAGAGAAGATTGAACACGGCCCACGAGGAGCCTCACAGCCTGACCAGCAAGAGCCTGCAGGTAACACTATGCACACACACACACACACACACACACACACACACTCTCTCTCTCTCTCTCTCTCTCTCTCACACACACACACACTCTCACACACACTCTCTCACACACACACACATGTTGGTTTTTGTGGTTTACGGGGACTCTCCATAGGCGTAATGGTTTTTATACTGAACAAACTGTGTGTGCTATTGCCCTACACCTACCCTACACCTAAACTTAGCCCTCACAGGAGACTGTGTGCATTTTTAGATTTTCAAAAAAACACCATTTAGTATGTTTTTTAAGCCTTTTGAATTACGGGGACATAGGCAGTGTCCTCATAAACCACCTTCAAATTGTAATACCTCTGTCATACCCATGTTATTATACAAATTTGTGTCCTCATAAACCACATAAACCCGCACACTCTCTCACTCACACACACACACACACACACACACACTCACACACACTCTCTCTCTCTCTCTCTCTCACACACACACACACACACTCTCTCACTCACACACACACACACACACACACACACACACTCTCACACACACACACACACACACACACACACACTCTCTCTCACACACACACACACACACACTCTCACACACACACACACACACACACACACACACACACTCACACTCACACACACACACATTTATATATCCAGATTATTAGTTTAACTTAAAGGGGTCATAACATGGATTTTTTTATTATAATTTTAATATTTCCCTTGAGATTTACTTATGATGCTAATAAAGTTTTTTTGCACAAAAAAACTAATAAATATGTGGAAAAATTATTATATGCAACACTCATTCTGACCCTCTGTCTAAAAACGACTTGTTTTTAAGGGGCGTGTTCTTTAAGGCTGCTGATATGATTGGCCAACGTCATTGCATTGGAAACACTATCAATGCCCCTCGCTATTGCATGTGAGTGTTTTGACAACATGATCAAAATAAACGGTCATTTCCAGACAAAGCATTATGAAATCATTTACTTACGGTTCATGAACTTTCCATGACACTGTGCCTCATTTACAAAACAAAATCCCCCGATCAATCCTCTGACATGATCTTGGGTGCCATTAAAAATAAACTATCCACTTGTTCTTTACGCTGGGATCCTTCTGATATCTGTACAAAGACGTGAATGAGCTGTTTAAACCAAACGCATCAAAGCGAACGTTATTTCACTGCATTTGTCCTGACGACAGACTCGAGCGCGTGGACTGTGTCAGAAAGTGAACGCTCATCTGTATACTGTATCCACTGTCGACAAGATAGCAGCAGTGAATGTAGTTTCTATTTGCTTTTGACGAACCACAACACTCGCATTCAGTGTAATCAAGCTTCAGCCATTAGCGACTGAACGCCAGTGGGCGGGGCCTATGTCGATGCCTTGCTCTGGAGGCGGTGTTTATGCAAACGACTGCGCCTAGATGATGACACCTTGTCCCTCGGATCCAAAACAAGCCATTTTCTGAGGGTTATTACATAAATGGTTTTTTTTATTGATGATGAGGACATTATGAAACGTGCCGGATGTATTAAGCAGACAGAAAAGAAAGATCTCTTTTGTGTCAAAAGATCAAGGGAAATTTGGTTCCTCATGTCATGACCATTTAAATGTTTACAGTATATATATGGCATGTGGTCAGTGCTTGTGTGTCGGCAGGAGCTGCGCGGGAGCGTGTCTCAGTGTCGCCCCCTGCAGAGTCTAGTGGGGCGTCTGCGGGCCGATGTGGGGCAGCTGGTGGCTCTGAGGGAGGAGCTGCAAAGACTGAACGACTCTCTGTCCGTCCTGCAGGAGCGCTTCACTCTCCATCACTATCAGCAGCTGCAGCAGCGCCAGTTCATCCTGCAGCAGCACCTGCACTCCTGCTCCAGTCAGCTGGGTACCGACTCATCACAGCAGCATCAGTGTCATTATCATCAGCTTTATCAGCATCATAATCACCATCAGCATCATCAGCATCAGCATCATCATCATCAGCTTTATCAGCATCATCATCATCAGCAGCATCAGCATCATCAGCAGCAGCAGCAGCATCATCAGCATCAGCATCATCAGCATCATTATCATCAGCATCAGCATCATAATCAGCATCATCAGCATCATCATCATCAGCTTTATCAGCATCAGCATCATAATCACCATCAGCATCATCAGCATCAGCATCATCATCATCAGCTTTATCAGCATCATCATCATCAGCAGCATCAGCATCATCATCAGCATCATCAGCAGCAGCAGCAGCAGCAGCATCAGCAGCAGGATCATCATCATCATCAGCAGCTTTATCAGCATCATCAGCAGCAGCAGCATCAGCATCATCAGCAGCATCAGCAGCATAATCAGCATCATCATCCTCAGCATCATCAGCAGCAGCAGCAGTAGCAGCAGCATCAGCAGCATAATCAGCATCATCATCATCAGCATCATCATCAGCATCATAATCATCATCAACATCATAATCATCAGCGTCATCAGCAGCATCAGCAGCATCATCAACATCAAAACAGCATCAGCGTCATCAGCAATATTATCAGCATCAGCCTCATCATCATCAGCATCATCAGAATAAGCATCAGAATCATCAGCATCATAATCATCATCAGCATAATCAGCATCAGCAGCATCATAATCATCATCAGCATCAGCAGCATCATAATCATCATCAGCATCATCAGCATCATCATCAGCATCAGCAGCATCATAATCATCATCAGCATCATCAACATAATCATCATCAGCATCATCAACATAATCATCATCAGCATCAGCAGCATCATAATCATCATCAGCATCAGCAGCATCATAATCATCATCAGCATCATCAACATAATCATCATCAGCATCATCAGCATCATAATCATCATCAGCATCAGCAGCATCATAATCATCATCAGCATCATCAGCATCAGCATCAGCAGCATCATAATCATCATCGGCATCAGCAGCATCATAATCATCATCAGCATCATCAGCATCATCATCAGCATCAGCATCAGCAGCATCATAATCATCATCAGCATCATCAACATAATCATCATCAGCATCATCAGCATCATAATCATCATCATCATCAGCAGCATCATAATCAGCATCAGCAACATCATAATCATCATCAGCATCATCAGCATCATAATCATCATCAGCATCATCAACATAATCATCATCAGCATCATCAGCATCATAATCATCATCATCATCAGCAGCATCATAATCATCATCAGCATCAGCAGCATCATAATCAGCATCAGCATCATCAGCATCAGCATCAGCAGCATCATAATCATCATCGGCATCAGCAGCATCATAATCATCATCAGCATCATCATCAGCATCAGCATCAGCAGCATCATAATCATCATCAGCATCATCAACATAATCATCATCAGCATCATCAACATAATCATCATCAGCATCATCAGCAGCATCAGCAGCATCATAATCATCATCAGCATCATCAGCATCATAATCATCATCAGCATCATCATAATCAGCATCAGCATCATCAACATAATCATCATCAGCATCATCATAATCATCATCAGCATCATAATCAGCATCAGCATCATAATCATCATCATAATCAGCATCAGCAGCATCATAATAATCATCAGCATCAGTAGCATCATAATAATCATCAGCATCATCAACATAATCATCATCAGCATCATCATAATCAGCATCAGCAGCATCATCAGCATCAGTGTCATCATCGTCATCATCATCATTACCATCATCATCCTTATCCTCAGCATCACCATCATCATCGTCATCATCATTATCATCAGCATCTAGGGCTGCCCTCGACTAAGGATTTTTCTAGTCGACTAGTAGTCGTTCATTTTAAGCATTAGTCGACTAATCACACGTTTATAATAAACCATTTAAATCATAATAATAAACCTTTAGTTGCCTACATAGCCTAATAAGTGCTCAAGCACACGCATAAAGCTTGCCACAGCGCACCGGCAGAAGTAATGATTA
>CM041797.1:57806177-57841177 GCA_023376895.1 Aspiorhynchus laticeps
CAATTCAAGGAGAAAAGTTAGAATTGCGAGATAAAATGTTGCAAGTATGTTTTTAAACTGCTCCTATTATGGGTTATGAAAGGTTCATATTTTGGTTTTGGGATCCCTAACAACAGGTTGACATGCATTCAAGCTCAAAACCACTTTCATTGTTTTATAATATGCATTTACTTTTACCTTATTTGCTCAACGACTCCCAAACGATTCTCTCAACGATTAATTTTTCCAAACCCTTCCTTTGCGTGACGCTAATCTGCGCTGATTGGTCGATTTCATTTAAAGCAGTGTTTGTGAGCTTTTAATGCTCCAAAAGCGGCACCTAGTGGTGAAGAATGAATTTGCATGTTCATTCAGACCAACAAGTGGGCGGGACATATGCTAATGATTCATGTTGACGTCAAACAGGGATTGGTTTTAAAAACGACTTGTTTCAATGATTCAGAGTCGACTCTTTCTTTTGAGAGACAATAAATTTATACACGGAGCACTTTCAGATTTAACACTCTGCAGGATGTTTTCATTCACTTAGAGCTGTGTTATTTTCAAAAATCCATAATAGGGGCACTTTAATATCCTTACAGCTGTCAGAAGTGATTTTGTGACGTGTGTGTGCTTGTGTCTCTCAGGGACGGGTCACGTGGTGTATAACGGCTCTCTGTACTATAACAAACACCACAGTAACGTGCTGGTGCGCTACGACCTGGCGACCGGCGGCGTTCTGCAGCAGCGCCCGCTCGCCCAGGCCGGGTTCAACAACACCTTCCCGTACTCGTGGGGAGGCTCGTCCGACATCGACCTGATGGCCGACGAGACGGGGCTGTGGGCCGTGTACTCCAGCATCGGCCGCGGCGGGAACATGCTGCTGAGCCGGCTGCATCCCGACTCGCTGGAGGTGCTGCGCTCCTGGGACACGGGCTTCCCCAAGCGCAGCGCCGGAGAGGCCTTCCTCATCTGCGGCTCGCTCTACGTCACCAACTCACACCTGGCCGGAGCCAAAGTGCACTTCACCTTCCACACGGCCTCGGCCTCGTACGAGTACACTGACATCGCCTTCCACAACCAGTACTCGCACATCTCCATGCTGGACTACAACCCACGCGTCAGGGCGCTCTACACCTGGAACAACGGACACCAGGTGCTGTACGACATCACGCTCCTGCACTTCATCCGGACACGCCGCGCAAACTCCACCGACTGACTCCAGAAACGCCCTGAACCTGCACGAGCCACGCATGCCAAGCCCTGCTGAACTTTTCTCTTTTCCCCAGTGCTGGTCAGTAACGAAGAAGCTTTACTTCGTTACTGTACTTAAGTACATTTTTCAAGTATGTGTACTGGAGTAGTTTTATTTTGAGTAACTTTTACTTTTACTTCACTGCATTCCAAAGCATAAGATCGTACTTTTTACTTCACTACATTTCATAAAACATATCGTTACTCCTTATAATACATCACGTGCTCCGAGAAGCGGTGTCTGATTCATGAACAAACTGATTCTTTTCAATGAACCTGTTAAATCGGTTCGCAAATCATGCTCTCGAGTCGACTCACTGAACTCATTGATTCAAATGAATCGTTTAGAGCGAGTCTCCAGTGAACTGAACTCACTGATTCAAATGAATCGTTTAGAGCGAGTCTCCAGTGAACTGAACTCACTGATTCAAATGAATCGTTTAGAGCGAGTCTCCAGTGAACTGAACTCACTGATTCAAATGAATCGTTTAGAGCGAGTCTCCAGTGAACTGAACTCATTGATTCAAATGAATCGTTTAGAGCGAGTCTCCAGTGAACTGAACTCACTGATTCATATGAATCGTTTAGAGCGAGTCTCCAGTGAACTGAACTCACTGATTCAAATGAATCGTTTAGAGCGAGTCTCCAGTGAACTGAACTCACTGATTCATATGAATCGTTTAGAGCGAGTCTCCAGTGAACTGAACTCACTGATTCAAATTAATCGTTTAGAGCGAGTCTCCAGTGAACTGAACTCATTGATTCAAATGAATCGTTTAGAGCGAGTCTCCAGTGAACTGAACTCATTGATTCAAATTAATCGTTTAGAGCGAGTCTCCAGTGAACTGAACTCACTGATTCAAATGAATCGTTTAGAGCGAGTCTCCAGTGAACTGAACTCACTGATTCAAATGAATCGTTTAGAGCGAGTCTTCAGTGAACTGAACTCACATCTTGTGAGCGCGTGATGCAGCGAAAGTAAGTTACTAATGTCGAATTTTAGGATTAATTATTGTAACTGAAAATCATATTTAGCTCAAAACTGTCAGTTGTTTGTGAACTAAATCTGCTGTAAAGGGTGATCTATTTAAACCCTCTGAAATGCTTGAATGCAGACAGATCAATGTCAGTGTCTCTATGTTTTAGGTCAAAAAACAAAACATTAAAATAACACAGATTATATAAAATAACTCATGCACGTTCATATTCCCCGCTGCTGTAACGTTAGCAGCTTTATTAAAACGCTATGCATTTAGCCCTATGTGACGTCTGTTTTTATATTGTTTAGATCATCTAGCCAAGTGGACAGATATGAATGTTTATTCATAACCATACTGACAATAAGTAAATATTGTTAGCTAATGCTAACTGTCTAGCTAACAAGCTTGCTGGTGCTAAATTGAGGACATTTTTAGATATAAAGTCCAGATATTTTTATTCAACCACCTAGAGAGATTTCATCTGAGGGAAAAAGAAAGCATGTGATGTTCAGAACATAACTACAGTAATTATCAAAGTGATGCCCTCTGGGGCATTTAGCCAGGTGTGTTTTACACCACAGACAAGGTTTGAGAAGAAAAACATCATTATGATATTTTCATAAATCAATATTTTCCTAATCCCAGGTATTTTGAGCAGTAGAATTATAAATATGTGCTAATATAATCTTAAACTATGTAGTCTATATAAAATTGCACAATAAATAATTTACTTAAAGGGACAGTACACCCAAAAATGAAAATCCTGTCATCATTTACTCATCCTCAAGTAGATCCAAACCTGTATGAATGTGTTTGTTCTGAACACAAATGAAGGTATTCTGAAGAAAGTTTGTAATCAGGTTCTTTAGGGGCACCATTGACTTCAATAGTAAGAGAAAGAATACTATGGAAGTCAATGGTGCCCCAGAACTGCTCTGTTTCCCTCATTCTGCAGAATATCTTCCTTTGTGTTCAGCAGAACAAACACATTCATACAGGTTTGGAACTACATGAGGATGAGTAAATGATGACAGGATTTTCATTTTTGGGTGTACTGTCTCTTTAAGTACATAAAAAATCGAGTACTTTTGTACTTTCACTCGAGTAAAATTGAAAAAGCAGTAGTTTTACTGGAGTAATATGTTCTTATACGTATCTGTACTTTTACTCAAGTACTTGATCTGTGTACTTCGTCCACCACTGCTTTCCCAGACCTGCAAACCTGTACGCATTCTGACCTCAAAGTAATCTCTGAATTATGAGCGCAGCTGGGACTCGTGACTCTCCAAACACAGCTGTTCACGTTCACTCTTATTATTCTTTGCTAGAAGTAATGAAGTGGAATATGAAAATATGCTTATTCAGTTTGTGAAATGCACTTCTGTTGTTCATGTCAATAAAATCTCACAAATAGAAATGTATGATTTTTTTAATACAGTATGTGTACAGAATCTTTGTGAATTATTATGGAGAGGTTGCCATATTATTAAAAGAAATGGAAAACTCCATCATATTAAGAGCGTATGTTATGGTATGTAATGTTACTGTATGTGTGTAATTGCTTGTTGTGTTTGTAGGTGGCAGTGATGAGTTTTTCACACACATTATTAATTTTCTCAACACAACAATATCTGAAGGATGCATGACTTTTCATATGTTTGTGATTTATGATTTAACAACTATTAAAGAGGATGATTTAAAAATACATTTGTATTCACAGTGTTTACCAAATAAAACGTTTTTAGCATGAATATAGATACATTAGATGTATTAAAATATCCATGGAGTTAAAATATTGCATTTATATGACTTTTCCAAGTCTAGATATCACACTTTTATCATTTATTCAAAGAATAAAGGGCGTTGAGGGTTGATTAAAATAATGAATATATTGATGTTTAGTTCTTAGAGCTTAATTTAATGCTTGGTTTGTTATTTTAAGTCATCTTGTAAGTTTCCCGAGGACTTTTGGTGTTGAACAGCGCACTGCGCATGCGCGGTCCGCGCCGCCGCGGTGCATGACGGGAGTTGTAGTCTCCCGCTGCTTCCTGTTCTCTGACTGCGGCAGTGAGTTCAGGTCAGTTTCGTGTTTGGAAAACGAGAAAAACTTCATAACCAACAGCCTGTAAGTCCTGAATTCAGCCTCACGTCTTTATTAAAGCTGTTTATAATCAGTTAAAGTGTAAATGTTGATGTTAATGCTGATTATAGCGTGTGTTTGAAATTAATAACCGAGGGAATAAGTTAACTGTGCTGCGTCGAGATGATAACAGCTGATAAACACATCATTTAATGAGTATTAACTGTGTGATTAACTAGATAAATCATTATCTATCTACCAGCTGATCTGTCTGTTTTTCTTTCTTTCTGTCTGTCTGTTTGTCTATATGTCTATCTGTCTGTCTGTCTATATGTCTATCTATCTGTCTATATGTCTATCTGTCTGTCTATATGTCTATCTATCTGTCTATATGTCTATCTGTCTGTCTATATGTCTATCTGTCTGTCTATATGTCTATCTGTCTGTCTATATGTCTTTCTATCTGTCTGTCTGTCTATCTGTCTATATGTCTATATGTCTTTCTGTCTGTCTATGTGTCTATCTGTCTGTCTGTCTGTCTGTATATCTGTCTTTCTGTCTGTCTATATGTCTATCTGTCTGTCTATATGTCTGTCTATATGTCTATCTGTCTGTCTATATGTCTATCTGTCTGTCTTTCTGTCTGTCTATCTATCTGTCTATCTGTCTATCTATCTGTCTATATGTCTATATGTCTGTCTATCTGTCTATCTATCTGTCTATCTGTCTATATGTCTATCTATCTGTCTATATGTCTATCTATCTGTCTATATGTCTATATGTCTGTCTATCTGTCTATCTATCTGTCTATATGTCTATATGTAACACTGGACCACAAAACCAGTCATAAGAGTAAGGATTCGAAATTGAAATGTATGCATCATCTGAAAGCTGAATAAATAATCTTTCCATTGATGTATGGTTTGTTATGATAGGACAATATTTGGCTGAGATACAACTATTTGTAAATCTGGAATCTGAGGGTGCAAAAAAATCTAAATATTGAGAAAATCACCTTTAAAGTTGTTCAAATGAAGTTCTTAGCAATGCATATTACTAATCAAAAATTAAGTTTTGATATATTTATGGTAGGAAATTTACTAAATATCTTCATGGAACATGATCTTTACTTAATATCCTTATGATTTTTGTCATACAAGAAAAATGTATAATTTTGACCCATACAATGTATTGTTGTCTATTGCTACAAATATACCTGTGTTACTTATGACTGCTTTTGTGCTCCAGGGACACGTATAACTGTCTATATCTGTCTGTCTAATCATGTTATATCTGCTGATGTTGCTGTGACAGTGTGTCATCAGTATTGAATCCTCATGATCTGTCTGTCTGTAGATGTCTGTGTTCGAGTCGTCTGGTGCCTTCAGCAGGCCCATCACTGCAGTGGCCTGGGCGTCAAACGCCACCACCTGCCCCGGTCAATTCATCCTGGTAAACAATACACACACACACACACACCTGCGGTCACATGGTCATCCGCCTCTGGAGTTCAGACAGTGTCATTAACCCTGTGTGTGTTTAGATCACTCAGACTGAAGATGGAGCCTCCGCTAACTTCATCCGAGGGTTTGCAATCAAGTCAGGATACTACCTGTGCTACAGTAAGGTAAGATGCAGTAAAGGGTTGATTCACTGGTGAATGATCGCTCTGTCATCATTTACTCACCCTCATATCAATCCAAACCTGTATGATATTCTTTCCTCAGTGAAACACAAAAGAACATGCAGTTGTTAGACAAGAATAACACACAAACTCTGACAAACTGTTGTTTTAACTTCCATCTCACCACACATGTGATGTCTCCACATACTAACATGCTCTTAAGACTCATTCCTCTCTCTCTCTTGTAGGATCTGTCCGGTGGGATGGTTGTGGCGGATGTGAAGGTGATTACGGATAAAGAGACGATTCCTCACGGTTACTGCTACATCCCAGAATTCCTGGAGTCCAGTAAGATGTTTCATTGACAGATGTGTGCCTTAGAGCCTCCACAGATCTGCTTTTCTGTCTGTCCTGATGAGCTGTGGAAGTGTAATCACTGTGTGTGTTTGTACAGAGGCGTCCGTCGGGAAGAAGAAGCGCATCTGTGTGCGGCTTGTTCCTGTGGGCAGCGTTACGACGGCTGTTCTAGATCTCAAACTGACATCCAAGAATAAGACCATGGTGCAGCAGTACACCTGCCTGGGGTGAGAGACGCCACGCACCTGCTCTAGAATCACATGCTCTATTCAACGGTTCTCATGTCAGGCACTATACACGTCTTATTCAACAATTCTCCTATTTGACACTCTGTATGCTGGTTCTGGAACCAAGCACTCTGGACTTCATGAATCAGATGCTCTGTTTAGTGGTTTTAGAATCAGATGCTTTGTATTCTGGTTCTGGAATCAGACACTCTATTGGACAGTTTTTCAATCATATGCTTTGTACTCTGATTTTTAAATCAGGCACTCCATTTTTATGGTTCTCCAATCTAATGCTCTGTATGCTGGTTCTTCAGTCAAATGCACTGTCCTCTGGTTCTAGAGCCAGACACTCTGGACACTGCTTCTAGAATCAGATGTTCTGGACACTGGCTCTGGAATCAGATGCTCTTTTGACTGATTCTAGAATCAGATGTCCTGGTCTCTGATGTGCTGCCCTTTGGTTATGGATGCTGTATTTATCATTTCTGGACTCAGATACTCTGGACACTGGTTATAGAATCAGACGCTCAGTACGCAGTTTCTGGAATCAGACATTTTGTGCATTGGCTGTAGAATCAAACACTGTACACAGGTTCTAGAATCAAACACTCTGTACACGGGTTCTAGAATCAGATACTCTATATGCTGGTTCTAGATTCAGATTCTCTGTACACTGGTTCTGTAATCAGACGCTCTATACTCTGGTTCTAGAGTCAGACGCTCTACACTGGTTCTGGAATCAGACACTCTATACACTGGTTCTAGAGTTAGACACTCTGTACATAGTTTCTTGAATCAGACACTGTATACTGGTTCTGGAATCAGACACTCTATACACTGGTTCTAGAGTTAGACACTCTGTACATAGTATCTTGAATCAGACACTGTGTACTGGTTCTGTAATCAGACGCTCTATACTCTGGTTCTAGAATCAGACGCTCTACACTGGTTCTGGAATCAGACACTCTATACACTGGTTCTAGAGTTAGACACTCTGTACATAGTTTCTTGAATCAGACACTGTATACTGGTTCTGTAATCAGACGCTCTATACTCTGGTTCTAGAGTCAGACACTGTACATAGTATCTTGAATCAGACACTGTGTACTGGTTCTGTAATCAGACGCTCTATACTCTGGTTCTAGAATCAGACGCTCTACACTGGTTCTGGAATCAGACACTCTATACACTGGTTCTAGAGTTAGACACTCTGTACATAGTTTCTTGAATCAGACACTGTATACTGGTTCTGGAATCAGATGCTCTATACTCTGGTTCTAGAATCATACGCTTTGTACACTGGTTCTAGAATCAGACACTCTACACTGGTTCTGGAATCAGATGCTCTATACGCTGGTTCTAGAGTCAGACACTCTGTACATAGTTTCTTGAATCAGACACTGTATACTGGTTCTGTAATCAGATGCTCTATACTCTGGTTCTAGAATCATACGCTTTGTACACTGGTTCTGGAATCAGACGCTCTGTTCACAGTTTCTAGAATCAGATGCTTTGGACACTGGCTCTGGAATCAGATGCTCTTTTGACTGATTCTAAAATCAGATGTTCTGGTCTCTGATGCTCTGCCCTTTGTATCTGGATGCTGTATTTATCAATTCTGGACTCAGATACTCTGGACACTGGTTATAGAATCAGACGCTCTACACTGATTCTGGATTCAGCCACTCTGTACACAGTTTCTAGAATCAAACGCTCTACACTGATTCTGGATTCAGCCACTCTGTACACTGTTCTAGAATCAGACGCTCTACGCTGATTCTGGATTCAGCCACTCTGTACACTGTTCTAGAATCAGACGCTCTACACTGATTCTGGATTCAGCCACTCTGTACACTGTTCTAGAATCAGACGCTCTACGCTGATTCTAGAGTCAGACACTCTGTACACTGTTCTAGAATCATACACTGTACACTGGTTCTGGATTCAGATGTTCTACACTGATTCTGGATTCAGCCACTCTGTACACAGTTTCTAGAGTCAGACACTCTGTACACTGATTCTGGATTCAGACACTCTGTACACTGTTCTAGAATCAGACGCTCTACACTGATTCTGGATTCAGACACTCTATACACAGTTTCTAGAATCAGACGCTCTACACTGATTCTAGAGTCAGACACTCTGTACACTGTTCTAGAATCATACACTGTACACTGGTTCTGGATTCAGATGTTCTACACTGATTCTGGATTCAGCCACTCTGTACACAGTTTCTAGAATCAGACGCTCTACACTGATTCTAGAGTCAGACACTCTGTACACTGTTCTAGAATCATACACTGTACACTGGTTCTGGATTCAGATGTTCTACACTGATTCTGGATTCAGCCACTCTGTACACAGTTTCTAGAGTCAGATGCTCTACACTGATTCTGGATTCAGACACTCTGTACACAGTTTCTAGAGTCAGACACTCTGTACACTGTTCTAGAATCATACACTGTACACTGGTTCTGGATTCAGATGTTCTACACTGATTCTGGATTCAGCCACTCTGTACACAGTTTCTAGAGTCAGATGCTCTACACTGATTCTGGATTCAGACACTCTGTACACTGTTCTAGAATCAGACGCTCTACACTGATTCTGGATTCAGACACTCTATACACAGTTTCTAGAATCAGACGCTCTACACTGATTCTAGAGTCAGACACTCTGTACACTGTTCTAGAATCATACACTGTACACTGGTTCTGGATTCAGATGTTCTACACTGATTCTGGATTCAGCCACTCTGTACACAGTTTCTAGAGTCAGACACTCTGTACACTGTTCTAGAATCATACACTGTACACTGGTTCTGGATTCAGATGTTCTACACTGATTCTGGATTCAGCCACTCTGTACACAGTTTCTAGAGTCAGATGCTCTACACTGATTCTGGATTCAGACACTCTGTACACTGTTCTAGAATCAGACGCTCTACACTGATTCTGGATTCAGACACTCTATACACAGTTTCTAGAATCAGACGCTCTACACTGATTCTAGAGTCAGACACTCTGTACACTGTTCTAGAATCATACACTGTACACTGGTTCTGGATTCAGATGTTCTACACTGATTCTGGATTCAGCCACTCTGTACACAGTTTCTAGAGTCAGATGCTCTACACTGATTCTGGATTCAGACACTCTGTACACTGTTCTAGAATCAGACGCTCTACACTGATTCTGGATTCAGACACTCTATACACAGTTTCTAGAATCAGACGCTCTACACTGATTCTAGAGTCAGACACTCTGTACACTGTTCTAGAATCATACACTGTACACTGGTTCTGGATTCAGATGTTCTACACTGTTTCTGGATTCAGCCACTCTGTACACAGTTTCTAGAGTCAGATGCTCTACACTGATTCTGGATTCAGACACTCTGTACACAGTTTCTAGAGTCAGACACTCTGTACACTGTTCTAGAATCAGACACTGTATACTGGTTCTGGAATCAGATGCTCTATACTCTGGTTCTAGAATCATACGCTTTGTACACTGGTTCTGGAATCAGACGCTCTGTTCACAGTTTCTAGAATCAGATGCTTTGGACACTGGCTCTGGAATCAGATGCTCTTTTGACTGATTCTAAAATCAGATGTTCTGGTCTCTGATGCTCTGCCCTTTGTATCTGGATGCTGTATTTATCATTTCTGGACTCAGATACTTTGGACACTGGTTATAGAATCAGACGCTCTACACTGATTCTGGATTCAGCCACTCTGTACACTGTTCTAGAATCAGACGCTCTACGCTGATTCTAGAGTCAGACACTCTGTACACTGTTCTAGAATCATACACTGTACACTGGTTCTGGATTCAGATGTTCTACACTGATTCTGGATTCAGCCACTCTGTACACAGTTTCTAGAGTCAGACACTCTGTACACTGATTCTGGATTCAGCCACTCTGTACACAGTTTCTAGAGTCAGACACTCTGTACACTGATTCTGGATTCAGACACTCTGTACACTGTTCTAGAATCAGATGCTCTACACTGATTCTGGATTCAGACACTCTATACACAGTTTCTAGAATCAGACGCTCTACACTGATTCTAGAGTCAGACACTCTGTACACTGTTCTAGAATCATACACTGTACACTGGTTCTGGATTCAGATGTTCTACACTGATTCTGGATTCAGCCACTCTGTACACAGTTTCTAGAGTCAGATGCTCTACACTGATTCTGGATTCAGACACTCTATACACAGTTTCTAGAATCAGACGCTCTACACTGATTCTAGAGTCAGACACTCTGTACACTGTTCTAGAATCATACACTGTACACTGGTTCTGGATTCAGATGTTCTACACTGATTCTGGATTCAGCCACTCTGTACACAGTTTCTAGAGTCAGATGCTCTACACTGATTCTGGATTCAGACACTCTATACACAGTTTCTAGAATCAGACGCTCTACACTGATTCTAGAGTCAGACACTCTGTACACTGTTCTAGAATCATACACTGTACACTGGTTCTGGATTCAGATGTTCTACACTGATTCTGGATTCAGCCACTCTGTACACAGTTTCTAGAGTCAGATGCTCTACACTGATTCTGGATTCAGACACTGTACACAGTTTCTAGAGTCAGACACTCTGTACACTGTTCTAGAATCATACACTGTACACTGGTTCTGGATTCAGATGTTCTACACTGATTCTGGATTCAGCCACTCTGTACATAGTTTCTAGAATCAGACACTCTGTACACAGTTTCTAGAGTCAGACACTCTGTACACTGTTCTAGAATCATACACTGTATACTGGTTCTGGATTCAGACGCTCTATATGCTGGTTCTAGAGTCAGACACTCTGTAAACAGTTTCTAGAGTCAGACACTCTGTACACAGTTTCTAGAGTCAGACACTCTGTACACAGTTTCTAGAGTCAGACACTCTGTAAACAGTTTCTAGAATCAGACACTGTACACTGGTTCTGGATTCAGATGCTCTGGAATGCTGTTCTTGTTGTTTATTGTGTGTGTTTGTGTTTCAGGGACATGAATGGCTTTGTGGTGTGGTGTTTAAAGGGCCAGTTCTCCACTCCAACTCCTCAAGCCAAGCCGCGCAGTGTCAGTCTGGACATGCGCAGTCTCTCACTGGAAGGAACCGGACCCCCGCAGCCCCTCAAGCCCAGGTACTCCCTCACAGCCATCACTAGGGAGAACATCAGCATTATGGGATTCACAGTGACACGAGATTCACAAACAGACTCCAGTGTTTGGATGATTTGACTGTTAAATTAGACCGATGCAAATCAGCTGTTTGGCTCTGCAGTATCCACACAGGTAGAAATATCTATTCAGAACAAAGTGTTCGACCGGTGTCACATTATATACCTCTCCATTACTGGATTCACAGCTTTAAAGCATCTTTAGTGATTCGGTGTTGGCTTTAAACCACAGTGATGTAGCCTAGTGCTGACTGAACACAAAACCCTAGAGTGTAGCTGTTCAGGGTGGTTGCTAGGGTGTTAAGAGTGGTTGCTAGTGTATTACTATGCGGTTGCTAGGGTGTTCAGGGGTATTGCTAGGGTGTTCTGACTGTCTGTTTCCATAGCAACCATCCCGAAGTCCCACCGAAAGTCAGTCGTCGGCGCAGTAAGCTTGAAACAAACAACCCGATGGAGGCTGTGTATGACAGCGGTAACCACAGCAGCATCTACGGCATCACAGGTACAGCTACAGACGAACCAATCACGTCACCCCTTCATATAACAGGAGCACACACAAGCTGTGTCCTATATACATATCGTGACCCTGGAGCACAAAACCAGTCTTAAGTCGCTGGGGTATATTTGTAGCAATAGCCAATGTGATATGAGTAAAATTGTGTGAATTTGTCACGTGACTCACTCTTGTTTATGTTTGTTCTCAGCGATGGATGGCGTTCCTTTCTCTCTACACCCGAAGTTTGCATCTCAGTCAAACTCAAAGGTCAGAGGTCACTGCATCACTCATTAACATGTGGATATATGTAAGAAATCACATTAATCTGGTCATTGTGCCTCAATAGAGACAGACAGGGCTTATGTTGACTTATTGACTAGAGTGAAGATTCTGAAGTATTGATTATTGTACAAACGTCTTTGAGCACAGAATGCTGTCATTAACCAATCACAGTGACCCATAACAGAGGTGTTGTTGTGTCTGTCAGGTGTCTGTGAGCACGCTAAGTGACCTCCGTGTCAAATCAGTGCAGGACATTGAGAATGAGGTGAGGAGACCAAGCTTTACTGCTTTTATAATTAGCATTAATATAAATCATGATCATTTTAAGATCGTTATTGTTCTGGAGGACTTTTATTTTGAATCTGGCTTTGTTTGAGGCGATCATTTGCTGATTTCTGTGTAGATTTTAACGCCAGGTTGTTTCTCTGCAGTATAACTACACGTTTGCGGTGGAGGAACTGGCAGCGAGGAGGATCTGTCCGTCAGTGAGCGGCTGAAACCATTCCTGGCTCTGGTCCATGAAATCACACATTATTTCTGGTTTATGATCATGTATGGTATAGTTCGACCCGTGCTCACACTACTGGTTTTGCAGGGCTGGCTCTGGTTGGTCTCATTCTCTCTCTTCTTCTCTGGGTTGGTTGAACATGAAGGATTTTCTGCCTCCAGACACACATGTGCGTGTGTTTCTGCGAAACAATAACAGTGCCTTCTCCACAGAGTCATTTTATAAGGCCAGAATATTTTATATGTATCTGTTTTGGGATTTTGAGCATTTAAAACATGTGGTTACACTAATATTCTGTATTTATCGTATGAAAAATGTAAGTTTCATAAACGTGGGGACCAAAAAACAATGTGTATTCTCTGAATTGCTCTTTTATCTGTTTAAATACTCTTTAAATAAAACTATTGAATAATGTCATACTCTGTGAGATAGTCTTTTTGTGGAATTTTAATAAAAATGATCAGATCTCGGCTGAATGTATTTTATTCCTAATGGACCTAAACTGGTTTATTAATGTATTATTATTTTTTTACTTCTCTATATCTACATAAATGCCTTATTTCAGGATCATAAACAAAACCACAGGCTTGAGTGTTTGTTTTAAACTAACAGTTTTATCCCAGACACTTTTATTTTGAAATAGTTTACGGTCGATGATTGGTTCGCTCGGGCGTCAATCATTTAGCCACACCCCTTTGTGGGCGGGTTCAGAGCGGCCTGATCGTAAGCACGAGCGCCTCGCACACACAGAGCTACACTGAAAACTGCTGCAGGATGGATCGAGGATATTCTTCAGGTTAGTTTTGTACTCTATATGTATTTCATTAAGAGTGTTTGTTTGCCGGGAGCGTGTGTTGTTGTGTATTTAAGCCCTGTATCTTAACGTTACCGCGATTCTTCCGTGATTCGGTCAGTGCTTAAAATGGCGCAGGTCAAAATAAGGCGTACACACTGTTTAAGACATTAAAACCGAGTTTATCGGTTACTTAGGTTCCTTTAGTAAAAGTGTATTTTAATTTTAACGCGTTGTTTCGTCGATGTGAAACCCGTTGTTATTGTCTGCCGGCGGAGGCGCGCACATGAACGCGCTTAACGAACAACGCAAGCTATTAACAGAGTCTCACATCGGTTATTTAATCAGCAGAAAATCCTCTTTAATCTTCAGTAAACGCGTGTGGATGATAGTGTGTGCTGTGGATTAATTACACGAGGTCTAACACGCGAACAATCCCATTCGTTTCTTACCACATCTACATTCAATGAGCGTTTAATAGGAATAAATGGACTAAAATGGAGTCGTTTTGTTGTAAAATGGCTGCCGTGTCCATTCTGCTGCTCTATTGTTCGATTACAGCTGTTTACTTTCACATCTATATACAGAGTTTATAGTTAATTGAGTGTAATGACATCTAATATAGTCCACCTCATGCTATTGTAGTTTGAGGCCTTTAGTTCATGTCTATACCTGGCATAAGTCTAAATATATGCACTTTTTCTTACAATAAACAAACCTAAATATTTTTTTAGCTCCAGTATACATTTTTATCCAATCAGATGTCGTTTTAAGTGTGTAAGCCCCGCCCTCTCATACCACCTGACTCTGAGCAGCCAATAAGCTGTCACGGTTGTTACTCAAATAATCTGTCAAGGCTGAACTATTACATTTTTTTATATATATATATTGAAGTTTATTGATAGTTTTTAAAGTTGTTGTTTTTTCTTGAGTATCACATTTGATCCATCAGGCTCATATAGTCTAATATGGAGGAAAAAAACAGTTTAAATTGTATTCAGAGACTCAAACTGAGCAGTTTGCTGCTGATGTTTATGAAGTTCTTGTAATGTAAGTCAATGAGATCTTTATAACAGTGCAGCAGATACTGACATATAATGATTTAAATATCAGCCATCGCTCTATATCTCCAATAATATGTCTATAGTCAGATGAGATGTAAATGATCCAAACATATAATGCAATGCTGATTGAGAGATGAATAATAAAGGCTCCTGATGATCAGATTTGAGACTAAAACATGATTGATGGAGAATAAAGTAAAGCTGAGCTGCTTCAGTAAGTGTTCATCTGGAGATATTTACATATAAATAGGCCTAGAAACCATATAGTTGCCTTTTTACCACAGTATTGAGGTGCTATATGTGTGGTTTTAACTCTGGTTATCATGATGTAAATGTATGCTACTATGGAAGAACAATGATTTATTTTAATAAAACTCAAACAGTCAGAAAAATTAACTTTCATCATATAAGAATGGAGGTTGTTGCAATTTTTACAGATGTTACTGATTTTGATAATGAGCATACATTTACATCTGCATCCTAACTACTGTCAACTCAGTCAAATGTGCATTACTAAGACACAATAAATGTATATTATTATTGCATGTATATATGGGCGTGTATAAATATAATGGGGGGGGGGCTCAGATTACCATATGTGTACGTAGAGAGGGGAAAAAAAGGTTGGAAACAGATGTAGAGGGCTTAGAAAGTCATGGATCAACTATGCCGTACAGAAGCAATCATTGATTTCTCACACTGTTGGTTTCTGGACTGGTTTCAGGGTTCTCTGGATGGGGAGGATCCAGTGGAGGAGGATCGTCCAGAGGTGAGACCCTTCTTCAGCTTTCAGGTTATTCACTAGGGGTGCAACGGTTCAACATAAGCTGCGTTCACACTAGAGGTCTTCACGGAGGACCCGAGGACCCGGGACCCGTACGGGTTCGGGTCTATATTTTAAAAGGTCAGCCGGGTCCGGGTCGGGTCCCAATCTATTACTTCGGGTCCCGGGTCTTTTTAACTTTGTGTGTAATACCCGAGTCGATCGGAGAACACCGCAACCGCCAGAGATCAGCGTCAGTCAGCATGCGTGTGTGTAGCCTAACTTGCAGTTTGTAAAATTAGGATGAGAAAAGTGTGAGCGGGAAATAAGGTGGAAGAAAAAAAAACACGCGTTACCTCAGCCGCCAGAAGCAAAGCGCGCGTGGAGTTAATGTTAGTAGTAGGCTACTGCAAGCGGACGGTGATCATGGCTTCCTTCATAGTGATGTGGAAAAAAAAGGCTGAAACAAAACTGAAGAGACGCACCTGTTATTGAACACGCACGCAGTTAAGTGTAACGAACTTATAATTCTGTGCATTTTTTGCTAAAAAAAATAATTGCTCCGAGTCTTTATTACAACCAACAAAAAGTATCGTTATTGTAGTTCAGAAGGGGAAACATAACAGTCGAAGCTGACTCCAGATGAAAAAAAAACTGCCAAGTTGCATTGGTCATCCGTCTCCACCTCAGCAAGTAGACTTTTAAGCTGGAATAATGAGTGCATTAAGAAGCTCTTTCAGTCGGCAAGAGAGAGGAACAGCCTAACATGGAGGGAAATTTATTGGCAAGGAGGATTGTATGCATCGCAGTCAGGGAGACTAACAGTAGTTAAGGCAAAAAGGTTTTTTTTCCGCAACTTGTTCATTGACTTAATAGCATTTGCTGTGCAATATGTGCCGATCGGGACGGGTACAGTCGGGTCTGTGTCTTCCCAGCCGGGTTCGGGTCCAACTTTCGAATAATGGTCGGGTCCGCTTCGGGTCCGGGTAGTACATTTAAGGCATTTCTCGGGTCTGCACGGGTTCGGGTCCCACTTTCAAATAAAATACGGGTCCGGGTCGGTTCCGTGCAGCATATTTACGGGTCTCTTCGGGTTCGGGTACGAATTTTTGGACCCGTGAAGACCTCTAGTTCACACTAGCAGCGTCGCCAGGGGCTGTGATGAGGACGCTAGAGGGCGTTCACGCTACTGGTTGCCTTGACAGCTAATTAGGTTTCTTGCCGCTACATACAAACATTTTGGAGGCAAAATACTAAATGTAATATAAATATGAATTAAGTCCGTACATGCAAACAAAAATGAATGAGAAACAGCCTATTTTTTCCCATTGCGTATGTTTATCTACCGCTGAGAGCAGAACGATCACATGAGCTCAACCGTCTTCTTTCCTATTGGCTGTCGCTCCCGAAAGTCGCTCTTCATTTGCATAAAGTTGAAGGATTCTGAGCTTTGTCGCGTCGCTGGACACGCCCCATCCGGTCGCTGTCGCCGGAAATCGCCAGCTCTCCATTGAAATGAATGGGATGGTGTCGCTTGTAGTGTGAACGGGGCTTTACTCACGGTTTCGGTATGTGCTGTGTTTAGGGAAAAACTATACTATTAAAATAAGAATAATCTAACTACAAGCAGCAGCACAAACAAACACAATAGAGTAAAGATACTAATAAAATAAACAGTGCTTTTCAGGTTTTTAAGCAGGACTAACATTAGTTTTTAGGTACGGAAATTAAATAAAGTCATGAAATGTAAAACAGCATTGCATATTTGACTGTATAAATTAAAGATTAATCTTTATTAGAGTTACAAAAGCTATTCAATCAAGAGCAGAGCAGTGTTTGATTAATATTAAGGATGCGCTGTCACTTTAAGAGAATGCACTGATGCTGTACGTTCAGCCAGCTAGGTCTGCTGGGATACTTACCAAGATGGTATTTTGACTTTTTTTTTTTTGGTGAATTTGTCCATTCAAACACAATACTTCAAGGAGAGCGCTATCAGCACCGGGGTGATGACGGATTAAATAAATGCTCATATTCCAGCATTCGGTACTCGCTTTGAACAAGAGTGAATGGTTGGCCATGTTGTTTTTAATCGCTGTTGTTGTACTGGGAGGCCAGAATGTGTATTCATCAACAGAAACATACTTTAGCCGAACCCTGTTGTGTTACCGTATTACAGATGCATTGTCAGATTTAAGTTGAACCTAGGGCTGGGCGATATATCGAACACTATGATCATGCGCATCTCGTCAGTAAAGCCGGTTCTGTGATTAGTAGTAAACCTGCTCTCTAATGGAGCGGCGTTTAATACACAGAGCCGTAGATCACTGACAAGCTACACAATATCGAGTTCATTATCACAGATTAATCGCCTTTGATAATGTGTAGCTTGTCAGTGATCTACGGCTCTGTGTATTAAACGCCGCTCCATCTGAAAGCAGGTGATGGCGGTATTTCCCCTTGCCCTAGTTGAACCGCTGTCCAAGTGCGTGCCGAACCGTACAATTCGATTTCTTTACCAAGAACCGTTCCACCCCTATTACTCGCATCCGTTAGTATAGCAGATACTGATGATCTGGTTATGGCTCAGGCTCGGGCAGCTACGACCTGTACGGATATAAAGACTCCATGTCTAGCGGCGGCGGCGGGTTCGGAGGAGGCGGCGGATACGGGTCCAGCGATCGGATGAAGAGAGGTCTGTCTGGAGGATCTCTGCTGTCCTCCAGCAGCTCCAACGCAGACGACGTCATCGCCAAAATCAACCAGCGCCTGGACATGCTGACGCAGCTGGAGGGAGGCATGAAGAGCGGCGGCCGCAGCAGCGACAGGTGACCCGCACACACTCACCTTACCCAGCATGCACCTGAACCCGGAGCCGGTATCACTCGGACGAGCAGCTGCCGTCATCCGATATCTACTCATGCAGGCTTTTCTCTGTAACTAGATATGCATGCTTTAAAATTAGTGCTGGGCAATGATTAATCTCATCCAAAATAAGTTTTGTTTATATAATATATGTGTGTACACTGTGTATATTTATGTATGTGTATATATAAATACTGTGTAAATGTATACATTCAAAAAAAAAATTATAAATATAATATAAGTGATATGTAAATATTTTCAAAATATATACTGTATGTCTTTATATATGCACACATATATATCTATATACATCAAACAAAAACTTTCATTTTGGATGCAATTAATCATTGCCCAGCACTAATCAAAATATCAGATATTATAGATAAAAAAATTGAGAAATCAATTGCAACTTATATTTATGGCATTAAATGCATATTGTGATTCATTTTGTTGAGGAGACAAGCAAATATGGCAAAAGGAAACATGGATTATCATATTTCTCAATTTGTATTTTTTGACTGTTTAAATATGTATAATATACATGTCCAGCGTTCAGATCAAAATGACTCGTCTGCTGTTTTGTCACATCTAGCACTAGTTTGTTTGCTAATTGGTGATAGAAGCATTATGACTGGAAAGTCTGATACGATCGTCGGTCTAGTCGACAGCTCGTCTTTAAGATTATTTTGTGATTATGTCGGTCTGCTAATGTTATCCCTCTCTTCAGATCACGTCACCAGCTCATCCGCAGCACTAACTGCTTTAGGTTTATGGTTTTAAGACCTTCTAGATCTCCTCAGTGTGTCCCTGCAGCACTTAAGATGTCTAATAAACTGTGATCAGGGTAGATGCCATGTTACACTTTTTGCACAAGGCTGTGATGGATAGACGTTTATTCTTGGTGTATAGGTTGTCTTGTCACTAGAAATTGTTTTGAGAAGACCTTTTGAATGTTGCGTCCATTCAAACATAAGAAATTAATATATTTATTTAGCAAGGATGCATTAAATTGATCAAAAGTGATAGTAAAGACATTTATAATCTTATAAACGATTCTTTCTATTCATCTTTGGGTCCTGAAAAATAACATATATCACCGTTTTCAACATTGATAGTAATCAGAAATGTTTCTTGAGCAGCATATTAGAATGATTTCTGAAGATCATGTGACACTGAAGCGGCTTTTATCACAGCAATCAATTATATTTTAGCATTACGGTATTTTTAATACCTCGTTCCCTCGCAGCCTTGTGTAAAGTTGTCGTGATTTGCTTTCGAGTGTTATGTTCGGTTCTTGTCATTGGAACAACTAAATCAGTGGTGTTATGTAGATTCAGTGAATCCTTCCTGACCATTTGAACACACAAAAACACGCTCACATACTCTGTTTCGTCCTGACGGCCCCATCAGATTTGACTCTAAAGTCACAGATAATGCTAACGCTGCCCTCGCAGACCCCAGAAGGTCCTCGTATCGCTCCGTTTCAGTCCTGTGCCGAATGTGCAGTGTTGTTGCCTTATATGTTCATCTGTGCAACTGTTATTCTGAAGCTTTTCCACAGCCTGTCTCTTCCCACAATGCACCTGAGAAACGGGGCTGTGGAAGGGCTTGAACGAATGAGCGCTGAAGGATGGGTTTGTTTGCATAACGAAGCGAGCCGCCGACCGAATGTGGTGGTCCCTGCTTGACCTTTGCTCTGCGCCTCCCTCCCTCTGCAGGTTTGTCCAATACGAGTCTTTCGACTCGCGCTCCGCCTCCCTCGGCCCCCGAGATCTCTACAGATCCGGTAGCTTCGGTTACAGCGACTCCCGGGGCGACATGATGGCCCAGCGCGGAGGCGTGGGCTTTGGGCTCATGAGTGGAACCGGAGGGGGCAGCGGCGGCTTTGACGGCTCCGCCTTCGGATCTGCCAAAATGCGGCAGACTCGAGACTCCGCCTTCTCGGGCTCCGGCTGGGGGGCGGGGCAGAGATCCCCGCGCAGGAGCAGAGCGGCCGGAGGGCGGGGCTTCGGCCGCAGGCAGGACTCCTCCTCCTCCGCCTCTGGCAGCATGGGGGGAGGAAGTGGGCGGGGCGGAGGCCAAGGCCACTCCCCCGGGGGGCGAGGAAAGCTGCCCTCACTCCTGTCCCATCGCATGTACCCCGACAGCGGGGCCTTCCAGTCTCAGCGCGGGCCCCAGGACTTCCCTGCGCGGAACTTCGGAGGGGGCCCGAGGGCCAACCGGCAGCACGGCCGCAAGAGACCCATGAACCGAGTAAGTACCGCCCGCTCCCTGCGGGGGGCGGGGCTGAGAGATCAGCGCTCACCCCTGCACATAGGGTCCAATCAGGCGCATTCATTCCCTCGAGGAGAGTCTGACCCCCATTTGACCAGTTAGATACTGACAAACACCAACGGGGGTAGCTGTGTAAAGTGTCACACAGTCAGGATAGTAACACTGTAAATCCTCTCATCATTGACTCGACGATGCAAACGGACACGCCCTCAGATCTCATTTGCATGTGTGTTGTCGTGGCAGCAAGCGAAAGGTCAGCGCGACGGGCAGAAGAAGAGGAAACAGACTCGGAGCGCAACCGGCGAGCCCGAGTCCAAGATGGGCAGAACCGAAGCCGCGGGGGAAACATCAGCCACCAGTACGAGTACGCATGTTTTTTCCACGATAAGCGCTGATCTGCTGCCTCCCGTCTGTGATTGCTGATACGTGTGGTTGTGTTTCAGACGCTGCGGCAGGAGAACAGACGCAGGAGTCCGAGGAAGCGACCGCCGCCGCTGCTGAGGTGCGTTCACATTCATTTATCATCGGTGTCATAAAAACAGTGAATTATACAGAAATGCAACTAACGTTTCTCTCTGCTCTACAGGAGTCCAAAACAGAAGATGGAGGGGAAAGTGCTGGTGAGTCCTGGGCTTTTCTTCTGCAACAGCTCAATGTAAAACACAAAAACATCTGGCTCTCCAGATGTTTGGCCGATAAGTGTTGGAAGTGGGACTTTTATTTTGACACAGCGCTTGCATTATCATTCATTCGTCTTCATTTGTTTTAACAGTTCTGTCTGATAATTTAAAAACAAGTCTTTTTAAACACATCTTCTGCATTTAAGCAAATCTTTGGATATCTAATAGATATTTAATACCGCTAACTTTGGCAGATTCAGTTGTGCACAGATGGGCCTCTTGTTGGCTACACTGTTTGCTTCCTTTTTTATTCACGATTTTAAACTTATTGATTTGTGAAAAATTCTAACATTGCTGTGCTGCACTATATGTGACCCTGGAGCACAAAACCAGTCATAAGGGTCAATTTTTCGAAATTGAGATGTATACGTCATCTGCAAGCTGAATAAATAATCTCTCCATTTATGTATGGTTTGTTATGATAGGATACTATTTGGCTGAGATACAACTATTTGAAAATCTGGAATCTGAGGGTGCAAAAAAATCTAAATATTGAGAAAATTGCCTTTAAAGTTGTTCAAATGAAGTTCTAGCAATGCATATTACTAATCAAAAATTAAGTTTAGATATATTTACGGTTGGAAATTTACAATATCTTCATGGAACATGATCTTTACTTTTTGATTTTTGGCATAAAAGAAAAATAGATAATTTTGACCCATACAATGTATTGTTGGCTATTGCTACTAATATACCCCAGTGACTTAAGACTGGTTTTGTGCTCCAGGGACACATATGCAGTTGAACTGAAAACCCTGTTAACTTTGCGTGTTCATGGTCTGATTGCATATGCTTCGGTCTTCATTGACTCTTAAATCTCTTGACTAATTTAACCCAATCAGTTCTGGATGGATGCTATCAAGTCCTGTACTGTCTTTATCTTGCTGAGGATCCTGTTTAACCCAGAAATGCATCACAACACGAGGTGCTGAGAAAACAATGTTGGGATGTGATGCGGCTGCCACAAACACTGTATCTGTCTCTCTCCAGCTCCATCCAATCAGGACGAGAGTGCCAAGGCCAAGGGGAAGAAGACTCCGCCCTCTGCGGCCAAAGTCAGGAAGAGAAGAGGCTTCTTTGAAAGGTCAGGGGTCAAAGTATCAGCACACAGGTTAGGTTCCTTGGCATCTGTGCCGGGTGCTTGTTTCCAGGGCTCACAAGGTTGTTTTTCCCAGGATGACGTTCGCCTGCTCCGTCTGCAAGTTCCGCTCGTTCTACAGCGAGGACATGGCCGCCCATCTGGAGAGCAAGTTCCACAAGGACCACTTCAAGTTTCTGTCCAATCAGCTGTCGAAGCCCACCACCGACTTCCTGCAGGTGCGGACGCTTCGCTCACAAGCCATATCGTACGTGGAGTCCAGTGTGTCGTAACGGCTGTTGTGTGTTTTGTAGGAATATCTGAATAACAAGTACAAGAAGACGGAGCAGCGAGTGAGTCAGATGGACAACCACAGCACCGTCATCTGTCAGGTGTTCAAAGAGCAGGATCTGACGCGAGGTGCGGAGTCGCGCTCAAACAGAGCAGAAGCGTGTGTGTTCTAACAACAGAGCCTCTCATGATGTCATTTCCTGTCTGTAGATATCGGCATGGAGCACTTCATGAAGAAGGTGGAGGCGGCTCACTGCTCGGCGTGTGACGTCTTCATTCCCATGCAGTACATGCTGATCCAGAAGCACCTGAAGTCATCTGACCACAACTACAATCGCAAGGTACAAACGCACATCGGATCAAGTCTGAGGCTTTGAGCTGCTGGCGAAGTGCTCGTCTGACCTTGTGACCTGTGTCTGTGTGTATCAATCAGGGCATGATGGAGCAGTCCAAGAGGTCGAGTCTGTCCGTGGCGCGCAGCATCCTCAACCACAAGGTCATCGGCAAGAAGCTGGAGAGCTATCTGAAGGTGCGTGTGTGTCTCTCACTGTCACATGGTGCAATTGAGCATTTTATGGACTTTGAACCAGTCGTACGAGCGTATTTTTTGATATTTGATATATGTGTGTAAATATAGTAGTTTCTACCTTGACATTTTCTTACTAAAAACATCACTTTTATATGGCGTTTGGTTTAGATCAACCGATAATCGCTTCAGGTATTGTTTGTTTACTTCTCAGACATTTGTGTAATTATTCAATTAAGCTTGTTGTCTTGACGATTTAGCCTAATTAACAACATCTAAACCTTGATTTTAAACTGCTGCTTGGTAGTGATCGACCGATAATCGGTTTTACTGATATTTCTTTCTGATATTTGAGCATAGTTCTTTAATTGAGCTATCGGTAAGCCCCTCCCCTCGGACACAGACTAGCCAATGGCAGTCGTGTATCAGCTGCACTGGGAGCGTAACTCGGACATCTTTAGGTTTCAGCGCCATAGAGAAACACTGGAAGATGTGAAGCTCGCATCGGTTTGATGGGGTTTATGCTTCAGAAAGGTAAAAACGATGTGCGTGTGGTACTTATAACACTGATTCCAGGTATCGGAGAAGATGGCAATATCATTTATTTTATTACATTTCCTGAATCCAAACAAAACTGAGCAAAATGTCCATAAGTATTCAACCCCAATCATTTTCTGCTTGTCATACACTCATTAAGTTACAATCTTCATCTGCTCGAGCAGAACGTTAATGTTATCTTGTGCTTCAGCGAGGTATCTCTAGCTAACGTTAAAGTTAGTGAGTCCATGCTAACGTACAAACCTACTGTTCTCGCGTCTTGTACAGTGTAGGTCACAAACACATAATTGAAGGTCTAGTGCCTCTTCATATTAAACTGGTTAAATGTACATTGATTTAATCATACCCTGAGCAGTGTTGATCCTGCATGTTGTCATCCGCGATCGTAATATGAGACTTCTCCCGCTTGCATTGTGATCTGTAAACCCTCGCTTCGAGTTACCCACCGTATTTATTGTTAAATATTTTATAAATCCCTCCATGGAATATTTAATCCCCATTTGGTGGCCTTCTGTGTCCCAAACTGTGCAAAAACATCATGGGACGAGGTTTTCACTGTAGCGGTCATTGAGACAGTGAGCAACTCTGTTTGTTTGTCCGAGGTAGCAACAGTAACTAAGGGGGGCGGGGCTTACCGATAGGTCAATTGGATATTGTTTTTTACTCCAGACAATATATAATTACAGTGAACTAGTTGACTTTACTATTTAGGCAAATAATCAACAGTTTTTCAGTAGAGTTACCAATAATCGGATTTACCGATATATTTTTCCCTTCGTTTTTCCTTGTTTGGTTTATGGCTTTCGAGACGACGTACAATTATTGCAGTAACCTAGCTGTCTACTTCTTAGCCTAATAAAAAAGACCTAAACCTTAATTTTAACAAATGTTTACTTCAATGCAGAGCTGAATGACTCCTTTGTCATTTGAAAACATTAGATTTTCTCCATTTATTTCAGCTATTGTTAATATTAGTGCAGCTATAAAAACAAATAAAAAAATTTGTAGTTGTGGCGTGAAGATGAAAAAAAAAAAACGGCATTTAAAAGTAAACTAATATCGGTACTACACAATGGTTATATAATCATAAAAAAATTGGTATCAGTCATACAAAAAAAAAAAAAGAAATTGCTAGTAAATTTTACAAATAATGATAAAGCAATGAACTGAATTAAACCTGACGTTTTGAATTGTATTTTCTCGTAAAACGTACACCAGTAATTTTGATTTACAACTTGTTAATGGTGTAGCGTTTGGTGAGTGTTGATTTTGGATCTTGGTTAAATGACAAAACGTGCGAGTTATAAATCAATACTCCTAATGAACTTTAGAAATATTGTTTTATTTGTGCGTTTACGAGTTCTGTTCGTCCTTACGCAGGGTGAAGACCCCTTCAGTGGTAACCAGGACGACCAGGATCCCGAGGACTCCATGGTGATGGATGTTTCGGAGGCCGATCTCACCAATGAAAGCCTGAGTGAGGTCAATCAGGAAGAGGGGGCGGAGCCTGTAGCCGAAGCTGTTGGGAATGGGGAGGAGCATGAAGAGGAAGTGAAGATGGAGATGGGCGGAGCAGCGGAGGAGAGTGTGGAGGGGGAGGAGTGTGTCGAGGGCGAGGTGGGGGAGGAGGAGGGTGTCGAGGGCGTGGAGGTGGGGGAGGAGGAGGGTGTCGAGGGCGTGGAGGTTGGTGAGGAGGGTGTCGAGGGCGAGGAGGTTGGTGAGGAGGGCGTGGAGGTTGGTGAGGAGGAGGCGGCCGAGCACGGCGTCGATGCTGACGCAGCAGCGGCGGGAGACGCTGACGCCGCACCGGCCGAGTAATCGCCTGGAAAACGCCCATTAGTGTCCATCTGAAGAATCACTTCTACATCCTAAACCTTTGAACTCTATATGAAAGCTGACCCTGGGTCAGAGCAGAAATGCAGCCTGAGGACCAATCAGAATAAAGCCTGCCTGGTGTTCATCCAGTCACAGGATTGCTCCGCCCCTCTAACGCCTGTGCGTTTGGTCTGATTAGATACGCACGTGTCATGTGACTGTTGAGATGAGTTCAGTTTGTCACGTCTTCACACGCTGAAGTAAAACATTTAATTTCCTTCTGGTTGTTAGTTTCTCTCGTTTGTTGCCCTTTAGAGCAGAAGCTAAATGCTTTAATTTAGCAGTTTCCACTCATTGTTTTTCTCTTGTGTTCAGGAAATAAATGTTTGCAAAGTCATTTGTGTGTGTTTTTCTGAACGAGTGATATTCTGCTGTATTTTGTCAGGCGAGTTTATTACGAAGCAACATGTTTTTTCAGGTTATTTTTTTAGAAACTGATGCTGTTTTGAAATTCAAAACTGATGGAAATTCATCAAAATGGGGTATTTAATATAAGTTTATTACAATTTTTAAAATGTTAGTAATTTAGTAGTTAGTTTATGTATATAAAGGTTTTTTTTTTTATTAAGTTTAGTTCATTTGTAGTTATTTTAGTTCCTCAGCTTAAACTAAAGGAAAATAAAAATTAAGTGAAATAAAATATATGCACAGATCTATATTAGGAGCAGCATTAATGCAACCTTAAGAAACGATATTAAAGACTAAATGGATTATTTTGTTTTTGGCAGTCGTAAGTTTAAATTATCAGTTCACAAAATAAAACTTGAGTTTAATGAGAACCTGACACTTTGATTTTTTGATTATTAGGTTTGCTTGAGAAAGCTGCTTCTTCTCATTATTATTATTATTCTTATGAGACTAAATTTCTGAATGCTCCTCCGCCTACAGCTTTAAAGCTAGAACTGCCAAACTCAGCCCAGATGTTCAGACTGATCTGACATAGTGTGCTTTATCTTTTCTAACTGATCGGACTTACGGTTTTCATAAAAATGAAGATTAAAAATAATAAAAGTCCCACAGACTTACATTGACAGAATGTTCAGATGAGCCAAGACTATTCAAACTCCAACTGTCAAAATTCAAATGTAAACACACTGAAGCCCATTAGACTCAATCAAGCTTCCCTTCTATGTATAAACCCGATTCCAAAAAAGTTGGGACACTGTACAAATTGTGAATAAAAACAGAATGCAATGATATGGAAGTTTCAATTTTCAATATTTTATTCAGAATACAACATAGATGACATATCAAATGTTTAAACTGAGAAAATGTATCATTTTAAGGGAAAAATAAGTTGATTTTAAATTTCATGGCATCAACACATCTCAAAAAAGTTGGGACAAGGCCATGTTTACCACTGTGTGGCATCCCCTCTTCTTTTTATAACAGTCTGCAAACGTCTGGGGACTGAGGAGACAAGTTGCTCAAGTTTAGGAATAGGAATGTTGTCCCATTCTTGTCTAATACAGGCTTCTAGTTGCTCAACTGTCTTAGGTCTTTTTTGTTGCATCTTCCTCTTTATGATGCACCAAATGTTTTCTATGGGTGAAAGATCTGGACTGCAGGCTGGCCATTTCAGTACCTGAATCCTCCTTCTACGCAGCCATGATGTTGTAATTGATGCAGTATGTGGTCTAGCATTGTCATGTTGGAAAATGCAAGGTCTTCCCTGAAAGAGACGACGTCTGGATGGGAGCATATGTTGTTCTAGAACTTGGATATACCTTTCAGCATTGATGGTGCCTTTCCAGATGTGTAAGCTGCCCATGCCACACGCACTCATGCAACCCCATACCATCAGAGATGCAGGCTTCTGAACTGAGCGCTGATAACAACTTGGGTTGTCCTTGTCCTCTTTAGTCCGGATGACATGGTGTCCCAGTTTTCCAAAAAGAACTTCAAATTTTGATTCGTCTGACCACAGAACAGTTTTCCACTTTGCCACAGTCCATTTCAAATGAGCCTTGGCCCAGAGAAAACGCCTGCGCTTCTGGATCATGTTTAGATATGGCTTCTTTTTTGACCTATAGAGTTTTAGCCGGCAACGGCGAATGGCACGGTGGATTGTGTTCACCGACAATGTTTTCTGGAAGTATTCCTGAGCCTATGTTGTGATTTCCATTACAGTAGCATTCCTGCATTTGATGCAGTGCCGTCTAAGGGCCCGAAGATCACGGGCATCCAGTATGGTTTTCTGGCCTTGACCCTTACGCACAGAGATTGTTCCAGATTCTCTGAATCTTTGGATGATATTATGCACTGTAGATGATGATAACTTCAAACTCTTTGCAATTTTTCTCTGAGAAACTCCTTTCTGATATTGCTCCACTATTTTTCGCCGCAGCATTGGGAGAATTGGTGATCCTCTTCCCATCTTGACTTCTGAGAGACACTGCCACTCAGAGAAGCTCTTTTTATACCCAATCATGTTGCCAATTGACCTAATAAGTTGCAAATTGGTCCTCCAGCTGTTCCTTATATGTACATTTAACTTTTCCGGCCTCTTATTGCTACCTGTCCCAACTTTTTTGGAATGTGTAGCTCTCATGAAATCCAAAATGAGCCAATATTTGGCATGACATTTTAAAATGTCTCACTTTCAACATTTGATATGTTATCTATATTTTATTGTGAATAAAATATAAGTTTATGAGATTTGTAAATTATTGCATTCCTTTTTTATTCACAATTTGTACAGTGTCCCAACTTTTTTGGAATCGGGTTTGTACTATTTCTAACCCAATTCAAACATCTATCTAATATTTCTAATCTATCTATCCTAGCGCCATGCTAATCATGTTATAAACATACTAACAACATGCTAGTAGCATGTTTAAAGTCCGGTGCTGTGCTGCTTTGCTGTTACCAGGGAAACGGTTATATTTCTGCTGTTCTGAAAGCGCCACCTGCTGGCAGAGAATGAAGGTGCATTTACAATAAGCCTGTTGTTTTTGTTGAAAATCCCCCATGTTTCTCTGTACATGTAGAAACAGCTAAATATATTTAGATATGATTTAATTGATAATAGGCCTAATTGTTTAAATTAATGTAACAATTGAAACTGGTTTATTTATTTATTTAGTCATTTAGCAGATGCTTTTATCCAAAGCGACTTACAAATGAGGACAACAGAAGCAATCAAATGTAGTATTAAAACAACTAAAAACTGATCCAAAACTAAAAGATAAAAATTTATAAACACTACATATGCACATTTTAAAAATAAATAAATTAAATAAAAATGACACATGCATACAACACAATTTCAAAACTTAACATTTAAACAAAAAAACAAATAAAGCTAAAAACAATTCAAAATATTAAAGAACAAAAGGTATGAGAGTATAATAATGATTATATCATAAGCTAAACACCAAAAAAAACAACTATATTTATATATATATATATATATATATTTATCCTCCTGAGACCCCCCCTCCCTCCAAAAAAAGCTTTGTGAATTTAGTATTTTTTCATGTCATTACATTGTTGCATAAGAAAAAAATGGAAAATTAACATTTTTGAAAAATATTTTATTCTATGTTCTCTGTAGAGGACTCTAGGACTCAGTTTTTCTAAAAAATAAAATGACATGAATAAACATCAAAAAGGCAAAAGCAATGGAATTTTTTTAATCACCAATACATTTTTAGGTGTCAGGACTCAACTTTAAGGATGATTCTCAACTATGTTATAAAATATATAACAAAATGATTTGATATACCATTTTGTTTTATGCAATATGTGTGTAAAAATTTCCATAAACTGGTTTTCCCATTAAACACTGTATCTAATTTGAATATTAATGTGTTGCTGTTAGGACAGCATGTTGAAAAAAATAATTGTCATAATGGGAGTAATAAGTGGCCAGATTTTCATAATAATATCTAATATTTCATAACAAAATAGATATATAATTTATTTTCCTATTCAATTGTTATGTCTCCCAAAATGCGTAATAAACATGTTTTTAGTCCCGGTGTCCTGCACATGTGAAATTATGTCCGGTTTCATAACAAGAAATCATATTTGAATTTGAAAACCCATAACATTTTCCTGAAATGTTGCTTTTTGAAAATTATTCAGATTTAAATGACAATTACAAAATATAATCATACCATAGCTGGGTCTCAGAAGGATATATATATATATATATATATTGCGGACACGCCCCCAACTCTCACTGACACGCCCCCAACTCTCACAGACACGCCCCCAACTCTCACAGACACGCCCCCAACTCTCACTGACACGCCCCAACTCTCACAGACACGCCCTCAACTCTCACTGACACGCCCCCAACTCTCACAGACACGCCCCCAACTCTCACAGACACGCACCCAACTCTCACAGACACGCACCCAACTCTCACGGACACGCCCCCAACTCTCACAGACACGCCCCCAACTCTCACAGACACGCACCCAACTCTCACAGACACGCACCCAACTCTCACGGACACGCCCCCAACTCTCACTGACATGCCCCCAACTCTCACAGATACGCCCCCAACTCTCACAGACACGCACCCAACTCTCACTGACACGCCCCCAACTCGGAAACTCGGGGCTTAAAGAAAATTTCGAGTTTCCCACTCGTAACAACGACTTTGTGGTGGCGTTCATGTGCGTTCAACTTGTAAATACGATGTATCCGACATGACTTGAACGCACCATAATAGCCTCGGACCTGTAGCACCGAGCTCAAAATCACACTGTGTTTCCACCGTCGGGCCAGAAGCTCTGCAGCGCTTCACTAAAACCCTCCCTTTACACGCCTCTCTAGAACAACGTCACACAACCCCATCATTTCACCAACAAAGAGAAGCTATCAGAAAACTAATCAGAAATAAGTCACTGGAATTAGCGCGATCACAAAACGAACATGATAAAAGTGGCTGTTTGTTTGCATATTTTGTTAAAGATTTCAATCCAAAAGCATCGATGTTTTACATTAATAGGTGATACATTGATCATAATGAATTAATCAGGACTGAAAATTATTCACACAGAAATAAAGCGGTATAAACCGTTATTTCACAAAGGAAAGAGGACACATACCCTACTTTCAGTCCAGTCTGTTTCTGTTTATTTGTAGTCACAGAATACATCAGAATCATTTCTATATTTTTTTTCATCAAAAATACAACCTGAGTAGAAGAGGGAGCTCCCGAACAAAAAACATTATTATATTTGTTTATGACATACGCGGAGCTAAAGTCTTGAGACGACACTTATGACAGATGAAATATGTTACTAAATAAATATACGATTGTGATAGCCTGATTGAGAAGTTCTTATTTCTTCAAGCGGTCGTTTTTACCATGTTTACTATGGTAACGATACATCGCTTATTTCTGCCTTGTATGATCATAATCCACATCGGATCTCAAACAGTTATTTCAAACAACGCTGCTGTTTGAAAGTGAGTTTTAAGCTAAAATTATTTTATAAGTCTTTAATACTGTTGTTATAGCTGTTAACTTTATGAAATGATCCGCGACGCTGATGCTCTCCGGTTGCACCAGCTGTACGTAAGTTACAGCTTAGCCTAGTTTTGACATAAACGGGCACTAAGTTACAACTTAGGCACTACTAAATATTTGTTCGTTGCACCATTACACTTAGTTGAGGTGTAACTCTACCTATAAACTAAATATTTACGGAAGCGTCTGGGGCCGGTTGCACCAGCTGTACGTAAGTTACAGCTTAGCCTAGTTTTGACGTAAACGGGCACTAAGTTACAACTTAGGCACTACTAAATATTTGTTCGTTGCACCATTACACTTAGTTGAGGTGTAACTCTACCTATAAACTAAATATTTACGGAAGCGTCTGGGGCCGGTTGCACCAGCTGTACGTAAGTTACAGCTTAGCCTAGTTTTGACGTAAACGGGCACTAAGTTACAACTTAGGCACTACTAAATATTTGTTCGTTGCACCATTACACTTAGTTGAGGTGTAACTCTACCTATAAACTAAATATTTATGGAAGCGTCTGGGGCCGGTTGCACCAGCTGTACGTAAGTTACAGCTTAGCCTAGTTTTGACATAAACGGGCACTAAGTTACAACTTAGGCACTACTAAATATTTGTTCGTTGCACCATTACACTTAGTTGAGGTGTAACTCTACCTATAAACTAAATATTTACGGAAGTGTCTGGGGCCGGTTGCACCAGCTGTACGTAAGTTACAGCTTAGCCTAGTTTTGACATAAACGGGCACTAAGTTACAACTTAGGCACTACTAAATATTTGTTCGTTGCACCATTACACTTAGTTGAGGTGTAACTCTACCTATAAACTAAATATTTACGGAAGGGTCTGGGGCCGGTTGCACCAGCTGTACATACGTTACAGCTTAGCCTAGTTTTGACGTAAACGGGCACTAAGTTACAACTTAGGCACTACAAAATATTTGCTCGTTGCACCATTACACTTAGTTGAGGTGTAACTCTACCTATAAACTAAATATTTACGGAAGCGTCTGGGGCCGGTTGCACCAGCTGTACGTAAGTTACAGCTTAGCCTAGTTTTGACGTAAACGGGCACTAAGTTACAACTTAGGCACTACTAAATATTTGTTCGATGCACCATTACACTTAGTTGAGGTGTAACTCTACCTATAAACTAAATATTTACGGAAGGGTCTGGGGCCGGTTGCACCAGCTGTACATACGTTACAGCTTAGCCTAGTTTTGACGTAAACGGGCACTAAGTTACAACTTAGGCACTACAAAATATTTGCTCGTTGCACCATTACACTTAGTTGAGGTGTAACTCTACCTATAAACTAAATATTTACGGAAGCGTCTGGGGCCGGTTGCACCAGCTGTACGTAAGTTACAGCTTAGCCTAGTTTTGACGTAAACGGGCACTAAGTTACAACTTAGGCACTACTAAATATTTGTTCGTTGCACCATTACACTTAGTTGAGGTGTAACTCTACCTATAAACTAAATATTTACGGAAGGGTCTGGGGCCCAGGGCTCGCAAAATTTCAAAATCCCTGGTAGCCCTTCGGGCAGGTACTCTTCAGATTTTGGTAGCCCGAAATTAATTTAACTAGCCCAAATAAATAAAAAAAGCCCATAAATGTCAATCAAAAACATTTTCAATACACAAATATCAACACATATCAAGGAAAGAGTTTTATTTTACTATTTACAGGCAATGTTCCCTCTAATGTTTTTTAATGTTCTAATGTCTCTCTATTGGGCGGACATTTCGGGCACCTGAGCAAAAACATTCTTTATACCAGACCTGCGCACAAAAAAGTGTGGAACTTTTAACTTTAATGTGCTATTTATATTTGATTTGACCCTTGATGTAACTAAATGATGTACATTTTAGGTTACCTGAGAAAACATTTTTTACAATATAATACACTGCCGTTCAAAAGTTTGGGATCAGTAAAGTTTTTTTAAAGAAGTGTCTTATGCTCATCAAGGCTGTAGCCTATCTATTTGATAAAAAAACTGAATATTATTCCACAAAATAATATTTTGAAATATTATTGCAATTTAAAATAAATGTTTTCTATTTTGATATACTTTAAAATATAATTCATTCCTGTGATCAAAGCTGTATTTTCAGCATCATTATCCAGTCTTCAGTGTCACATGATCTTCAGAAATCATTCAGATATGCTGATTTATTATCAATGTTGGAAACAGTTGTACTGCTTAATATTGTTTGGGACCTGTGATATTTTTTTTTTTTAAATAAAAATTTAAAAATAACTGTTTATTCAAAATAGAGATTTTGTGTTACAATATACACTATTCAAAATATACACTATTTTTTCTTTCTTTTTAAAGATACTTTAAAAGAGTTTAAAGAAACTTTATTCAGCAAGGATGTGTTACATGGATAAAATTGATAGTAAAGACTTATATTGTTATAATACATTTTGAATAAATGCTATTCTTTAACTTTGTATTAATCAAAGAATCAAAAGAAAAAAGTAACAGGTTCCAAAAAAATATTAAGCAGCACAACAGTTTCACTGTAAATCAGCATATTATAATGATTTCTGAGGATCATGTGACACTGAAGACTGGAGTAATGATGCTGAAAATTCAGCTTTGCTTCCCAGGAATAAATTATATTTTAAAGTATAGGTATTACAATAGGAACCCAATATTAGAAATTGCAATATACTGTTGTTTCAGTATTTCTTAAATAAATACAGCCTTGATGAGCAAGAGACTCCATTAAAAAACAAGGTCAATTATTTATTAGGTTTATAATATAGGCCTAACATAATATAATATATAAAAACAAACTATTTAAACTGATAGAATAGAATTGAATAGAAAACAAACTGAAGCAAAACTTAAGCTGAGATCTGTAAGGTAAATATAAAAAAAAAACGTGAACATATGAATTCTTCTATAGCTGTCTAAACATCCCTATGAAGTAGTTTGCACAATACACCTGTGTGTGACTGTAAATGTCTCTGAGTTTTGTTACCGTTCTGTGCTCATCCTCCGCTGTTTCCAGCACTTAATCAAGCCACTCTTCTTTAATACATGAGGACGTTTATTTCTCATGTCATGTCATTTGTGTTGGCTCTCATGTTGAGCGCACCGCAACCATTGAAGTATTCGGTTTCTACAGCGACTCGTTTGGCGCACATCATTGTCTTTCTATGAAACCTGTAAACCGCATTCACCGGTTCTGACTCTATAGCGACATCAACTCTATAGCTGTTCGCCTGAGCATTGCGATTCTTTCGCTTTTACTGGCATTCAATCAAATGACTTTCCCAACTAATTATTGCGTGCGAGCGGCACATTATTCCTTCTGCGCGGCGCGGTTGTAGAAGTGTGCGGCCGCGCGCACGCAGCTTAGAGGGAACATTGCGTGGGAGCCCTGTATTTAAGGTAGCCCGTCGGGCGCTGATACATTTTGGTAGCCCGACTGGAAAACACAATAGCCCCGGGACGTCGGGCTAGCGATTTTGCGAGCCCTGGGGCCGGTTGCACCAGCTGTACATAAGTTACAGCTTAGCCTAGTTTTGACGTAAACGGGCACTAAGTTACAACTTAGGCACTACTAAATATTTGTTCGTTGCACCATTACACTTAGTTGAGGTGTAACTCTACCTATAAACTAAATATTTATGGAAGTGTCTGGGGCCGGTTGCACCAGCTGTACATAAGTTACAACTTAGCCTAGTTTTGACGTAAACGGGCACTAAGTTACAACTTAGGCACTACTAAATATTTGTTCGTTGCACCATT
>CM041797.1:57853776-57861276 GCA_023376895.1 Aspiorhynchus laticeps
CTGCACCACTCACCGGTCTCGAGTCCCCACGGAGGAGCTCCGGAAGGATAAAAGGAGGAGTGACGACAGTGCAAGACGAGAGAGGACCAGGCCTGGACTTTAATTTGTGTTTTGTGTGCGGCAGTCGTCCGTGAGGGGCTGCCGCTTTACTTTTGTGTTTGTTTATTTTTATTAAACTTGTTGAATGTTCGCCGGTTCCCGCCTCCTTCTTCCCGTTCTACGAACTGTGTTACAATGATTATTTTGGTCAATATTGTAATCACGATTATTAGCGGGCCGTATAACCAAAAAATAGTTTTAATGCAAATCTAAAGTATTCAGTTAACAGCCTACTATAGAAATTGAATAATCAAATGTAAAATAAAACAGCGTAGTCTTCACTGTAAGAATTAAACTTCCTTTGTTTCTTATTAAAGCTACAAATGTCCTTCTGTGAAGAGCAGTGAGTGATTTTGTCTTTGTCTTTTGTTGTTTGATTAATATTAAGCACACAGTCGGAGCAGGAATATAGCGCGCTGTCACTTTAAGAGCCGCACGAATCCAATTTACTGTTACACGCGTATTTTCAGTATCATCTGTTTACATTCATTCATTACATAACCGACGAGGGTTTACGTGAATAATCACTAAGCGCCGCATTTTGACACATTTTTGCATGTATTTGACCGTTTAGGTGCATGCGTTCAGCTAAAGGATGACTTTACATGTCTGTGCTCTGCTCCGTCTCTGAGCGCATACACAGATATCCCCCTGAGGAACAGCACAAGCTCTCTTTCGCGCTTTTTAAAAACATTAATAAATCTAATCAACTTTAATAACTCAAGCACGTCCAATTTTGCAAAAGTCACGTTACATGAATTTACTGATTTACACGTGAAAATGGGCTTTTATGGAGGAGTGAAAGCGCACTGCTGGAAAGGGGGCGGAATGGGGCGCCATAATCGTTTTATCTCGATTATTGTATTTTCATAATCGTTGGAGGCCGAAATCGAAATCGAAACTGAATTTCGATTAATTGCACAGCCCTAGTCTGAATGAGTGAATCTGAATGAGTCTAAAAGAGTGAATGTGAATGAGTCTGAATGAGTGAATGTGAATGAGTCTGAATGAGTGAATGTGAATGAGTCTGAATGAGTGAATGTGAATGAGTCTAAAAGAGTGAATGTGAATGAGTCTGAATGAGTGAATGTGAATGAGTCTGAATGAGTGAATGTGAATGAGTCTGAATGAGTGAATCTGAATGAGTCTAAAAGAGTGAATGTGAATGAGTCTGAATGAGTGAGTCTGAATGAGTCTGAATGAGTGAGTCTGAATGAATGAGTCTGAATGAGTGAATGTGAATGAGTCTAAAAGAGTGAGTTTGAGTGAGCGAGTCTGAATGAGTGAATGTGAATGAGTCTGAATGAGTGAGTTTGAGTGAGTGAGTGAGTCTGAATGAGTGAATGTGAATGAGGCTGAATGAGTGAATGTGAATGAGTCTGAATGAGTGAGTTTGAGTGAGTGAGTGAGTCTGAATGAGTGAATGTGAATGAGTCTGAATGAGTGAGTCTGAATGAATGAGTCTGAATGAGTGAGTCTGAATGAATGTGACTGAATGAGTCTGAATGAGTGAATGTGAATGAGGCTGAATGAGTGAATGTGAATGAGTCTGAATGAGTGAGTCTGTATGAATGTGACTGAATGAGTTAATGTGAATGAGTCTGTATGAATGTGACTGATTGAGTTAATGTGAATGAGTCTGTATGAATGTGACTGATTGAGTCTGAATGAGTGAATGTGAATGAGAATGAGACTGAATGAGTGAGTCAGTATGAATGTGACTGAATGAGTGAATGTGAATGAGTTTGTATGAATGTGACTGAATGAGTCTAAATGAGTGAATGTGAATGAGGCTGAATGAGTGAGTCTGAATGAGTGAATGTGAATGAGTCTGAATGAATGTGACTGAATGATTCTGAATGAGTGAATGTGAATGAGTCTGAATGAATGTGACTGAATGAGTCTGAATGAGTGAATGTGAATGAGTCTGAATGAGTGAGTCTGAATGAATGTGACTGAATGAGTCTGAATGAGTGAACGTGAATGAGGCTGAATGAGTGAATGTGAATGAGTCTGAATGAGTGAGTTTGAGTGAGTGAGTCTGAATGAATGAATGTGAATGAGTCTGAATGAGTGAGTCTGTATGAATGTGACTGAATGAGTTAATGTGAATGAGTCTGTATGAATGTGACTGAATGAGTCTGAATGAGTGAATGTGAATGAGTCTGAGTGAGTCTGTATGAATGTGACTGAATGAGTCTGAATGAGTGAATGTGAATGAGTCTGAATGAGTGAGTCTGAATGAATGTGACTGAATGAGCCTGGATGAGTGAATGTGAATGAGTCTGAATGAGTCTGAATGAGTGAGTCTGAATGAATGTGACTGAATGAGTCTGAATGAGTGAATGTGAATGAATCTGAATGAGTGAGTCTGAATGAATGTGACTGAATGAGTGAATGTGAATGAGGCTGAATGTGAATGAGTGAGTTTGAGTGAGTGAGTGAGTCTGAATGAATGTGACTGAATGAGTCTGGATGAGTGAATGTGAATGAGTCTGAATGAGTCTGAATGAGTGAGTCTGAATGAATGTGACTGAATGAGTCTGAATGAGTGAATGTGAATGAATCTGAATGAGTGAGTTTGAATGAATGTGACTGAATGAGTGAATGTGAATGAGGCTGAATGTGAATGAGTGAGTTTGAGTGAGTGAGTCTGAATGAATGTGACTGAATGAGTTAATGTGAATGAGTCTGTATGAATGTGACTGAATGAGTCTGAATGAGTGAATGTGAACGAGACTGAATGAGTGAGTCAGTATGAATGTGACTGAATGAGTGAATGAGTCTGTATGAATGTGACTGAATGAGTCTGAATGAGTGAATGTGAATGAGGCTGAATGAGTGAATGTGAATGAGTCTGAGTGAGTCTGTATGAATGTGACTGAATGAGTCTGAATGAGTGAATGTGAATGAGTCTGAATGAATGAGTCTGTATGAATGTGACTGAATGAGTCTGAATGAGTGAATGTGAATGAGTCTGAATGAGTCTAAAAGAGTGAATGTGAATGAGTGAGTCTGAATGAATGTGACTGAATGAGTCTGAATGAGTGAATGTGAATGAGTCTGAATGAGTTAGTCAGTATGAATGTGACTGAATGAGTGAATGTGAATGAGTCTGTATGAATGTGACTGAATGAGTCTGAATGAGTGAATGTGAATGAGGCTGAATGAGTCTAAAAGAGTGAATGTGAATGAGTGAGTCTGAATGAATGTGACTGAATGAGTCTGAATGAGTGAATGTGAATGAGTCTGAATGAGTGAATGTGAATGAGTCTGAATGAGTGAATGTGAATGAGTCTGAATGAGTGAGTCAGTATGAATGTGACTGAATGAGTGAATGTGAATGAGTCTGTATGAATGTGACTGAATGAGTCTGAATGAGTGAGTCTGTATGAATGTGACTGAATGAGTCTGAATGAGTGAATGTGAATGAGTCTGAATGAGTGAATGTGAATGAGGCTGAATGAGTGAATGTGAATGAGGCTGAATGAGTGAGTCTGTATGAATGTGACTGAATGAGTGAATGTGAATGAGTCTGAATGAATGAGTCTGTATGAATGTGACTGAGTGAATGTGAATGAGTGAGTCTGTATGAATGTGACTGAATGAGTGAATGTGAATGAGTCTGTATGAATGTGACTGAATGAGTCTGAATGAGTGAATGTGAATGAGTGAGTCTGAATGAATGTGACTGAATGAGCCTGAATGAGTGAATGTGAATAAATCTGAGTGAGTGAGTCTGAATGAGTGAATGTGAATAACTCTGAGTGAGTGAATGAGTCTGAATGAGTGAGTCTGTATGAATGTGACTGAATGTGAATGAGTCTGTATGAATGTGACTGAATGAGTCTGAATGAGTGAATCTGAATGAGTCTAAAAGAGTGAATGTGAATGAATGAGTCTGAATGAATGTGACTGAATGAGTCTGAATGAGTGAATGTGAATAAATCTGAGTGAGTGAGTTTGCGTGAGTGAGTCTGAATGAGTGAGTCTGTATGAATGTGACTGAATGAGTGAATGTGAATGAGGCTGAATGAGTGAGTCTGTATGAATGTGACTGAATGAGTGAATGTGAATGAGTCTGAATGAATGAGTCTGTATGAATGTGACTGAATGAGTGAATGTGAATGTGTCTGAATGAGTGAGTCTGAATGAATGTGACTGAATGTGAATGAGTCTGAATGAGTGAGTCTGAATGAATGTGACTGAATGAGTGAATGTGAATGAGGCTGAATGTGAATGAGTCTGAATGAGTGAGTCTGTATGAATGTGACTGAATGAGTTAATGTGAATGAGTCTGTATGAATGTGACTGAATGAGTCTGAATGAGTGAATGTGAATGAGTCTGAATGAGTGAATGTGAATGAGACTGAATGAGTGAGTCAGTATGAATGTGACTGAATGAGTGAATGTGAATGAGTCTGTATGAATGTGACTGAATGAGTCTGAATGAGTGAATGTGAATGAGTCTGAATGAGTGAATGTGAATGAGGCTGAATGAGTGAATGTGAATGAGTCTGAGTGAGTCTGTATGAATGAATGTGAATGAGTCTGAATGAATGAGTCTGTATGAATGTGACTGAATGAGTCTGAATGAGTGAATGTGAATGAGTCTGAATGAGTCTAAAAGAATGAATGTGAATGAGTGAGTCTGAATGAATGTGACTGAATGAGTCTGAATGAGTGAATGTGAATGAGTCTGAATGAGTGAGTCAGTATGAATGTGACTGAATGAGTGAATGTGAATGAGTCTGTATGAATGTGACTGAATGAGTCTGAATGAGTGAATGTGAATGAGGCTGAATGAGTCTAAAGAGTGAATGTGAATGAGTGAGTCTGAATGAATGTGACTGAGTCTGAATGAGTGAATGTGAATGAGTCTGTATGAATGTGACTGAATGAGTCTGAATGAGTGAATGAGTCTGAATGAGTGAATGTGAATGAGTCTGAATGAGTGAATGTGAATGAGGCTGAATGAGTGAGTCTGTATGAATGTGACTGAATGAGTGAATGTGAATGAGTCTGAATGAGTGAATGTGAATGAGTGAGTCTGTATGAATGTGACTGAATGAGTCTGAATGAGTGAATGTGAATGAGTGAGTCTGAATGAATGTGACTGAATGAGCCTGAATGAGTGAATGTGAATAAATCTGAGTGAGTGAGTGAGTCTGAATGAGTGAATGTGAATAAATCTGAGTGAGTGAATGAGTCTGAATGAATGTGACTGAATGTGAATGAGTCTGTATGAATGTGACTGAATGAGTGAATCTGAATGAGTTTAAAAGAGTGAATGTGAATGAATGAGTCTGAATGAATGTGACTGAATGAGTCTGAATGAGTGAATCTGAATGAGTCTAAAAGAGTGAATGTGAATGAATGAGTCTGAATGAATGTGACTGAATGAGTCTGAATGAGTGAATGTGAATAAATCTGAGTGAGTGAGTTTGCGTGAGTGAGTCTGAATGAGTGAGTCTGTATGAATGTGACTGAATGAGTGAATGTGAATGAGTCTGAATGAGTGAATGAGGCTGAATGAGTGAATGTGAATGAGTCTGAATGAGTGAGTCTGTATGAATGTGACTGAATGAGTCTGAATGAGTGAATGTGAATAAATCTGAGTGAGTGAGTTTGCGTGAGTGAGTCTGAATGAGTGAGTCTGTATGAATGTGACTGAATGAGTGAATGTGAATGAGTCTGAATGAGTGAATGTGAATGAGTCTGAATGAGTGAATGTGAATGAGGCTGAATGAGTGAATGTGAATGAGTCTGAATGAGTGAATGTGAATGAGTCTGAATGAGTGAATCTGAATGAGTCTGAATGAGTGAATCTGAATGAGTCTAAAAGAGTGAATGTGAATCAGTGAGTCTGAATGAGTGAATCTGAATGAGTCCGAACAAATCTGAGTGAATCTGAATGGGAGTCTGAGTGAGTGAGTGAATTTGAGTCAAGTCACCTTTATTTATATTCAGATCGTGTCAAAGCAGCTTTACAGTATTAAATAGGAAATAGTGTGTAGCCTAATAATGCAGAAAAAAACAGTAAACACTCAATTTTCAGTTAAAGTCAGTTCATCATTGATTCAGTGATGTCCACGTCCAGCTCAGTTCAAATAGTATCTGTGCAATCAAGCTGAGCGATTCTGAGTGAATGAATGAGTATTAATGAGAGTGAATGAGAGTGAGTGAGAGTGAATGAGTATTAATGAGAGTGAATGAGAGTGAATGAGTATTAATGAGAGTGAGTGAGAGTGAATGAGTATTAATGAGAGTGAGTGAGAGTGAATGAGTATTAATGAGAGTGAGTGAGAGTGAATGAGTATTAATGAGAGTGAGTGAGAGTGAATGAGTGAGAGTGAATGAGTATTAATGAGAGTGAATGAGTATTAATGAGAGTGAGTGAGAGTGAATGAGTATTAATGAGAGTGAGTGAGAGTGAATGAGTATTAATGAGAGTGAGTGAGAGTGAATGAGTATTAATGAGAGTGAGTGAGAGTGAATGAGTATTAATGAGAGTGAATGAGTATTAATGAGAGTGAGTGAGAGTGAATGAGTATTAATGAGAGTGAGTGAGAGTGAGTGAGTATTAATGAGAGTGAGTGTGAGTGAATGAGTATTAATGAGAGTGAGTGTGAGTGAATGAGTATTAATGAGAGTGCTGCAGTCACCTGTGAGCTGAGCTCCAGTCTCTCTCTCTTCTCTCCAGAGTCTGAGATCAGACTCTCCACTGCCTTCCTCTTACAGCACGAGGATGAGGAGGAGTCCATCTGTGCTTCAGCTGATCCAGTTTCACTCTTCATCTTGATGATGTGCTGTTCTCCCTGGAGACGCAGTCTGATCTACATATAATCATATCCGTGAATAACTAAAGCGCACCGCATGTGATCGCGCACCTCATGACGCCAGTCTAGTGTAAATACAGCGATATAATCAGCTAAAAACACGAGCGCGAGCGGCACGTGTGCTCTGCTCTGAGCTCGACTAGCTGAGCCGATCCGCTGCTCTGCGTGCGATTACTGCCGCGCTCGACCAATCACAGGCTCCGCTGCGGAACAGACCGGAAACACAGCACAGTTCAAAGCTGCGGCTTTGTTATTATGCTGTGTGTTTTATAATATAATTATGATTTTAGATGTTATTGAGCGTTTAGCGAGTCTTTCCGCAGACGTGTGTGTGTTTAACTCGAGAGTGAGTCTGCAGCAGCGGAGACAACATGTCAACAAAGAGTCTGGCGAAGTAAGAAACCGCTACAAACATCGCTCAGATTAGCACTGTGTTATTATATAAACACGAATTATTATATAATTACATAATTATTTATCAACTCAATACAATGTCTATGGGCCATTCTACAGACCTGGTTCAAAGACAGAGTTGGAAACGTCTTGAAAAAATATGTATTAT
>CM041797.1:57868776-57876276 GCA_023376895.1 Aspiorhynchus laticeps
AGCATGCACAACATCACCGTGCACATGTGAAGAGTTTCTCAAAGGCTCAAACAAGATCCTTTCAATGAAATCAATGACAAAAATAACAATATTTACAGATGACTGTACTGTATAACAAACATAAAGCTGAAAATAATGCTCTATGAACCATTTATGTTAAATTATGGTCTGAAAATCTACCGAGAGCTTTGGAAATGTGACTATATATAATGCTTTATATGTTTATTTAATATGCATTGTAAGATATGATTGTAGTTATAATGCATTGTAATATTTATGCATTGTTGCACCTTTAAATGCATTAAAGCAACCAATTTCATATGCAATAAATAATCAGCAAATTTTGCAATGCATTTTAACTTAATTAAATTATTTATGAATTGATGCAATGTATTACAACGAACATTATGAATTACTTTTATAATACATTATGCACAAAGGCTTTAAAAAGTAAACTTTTTTATACAAATACAAGTCATTCTATATATTTTCATAACTTCAAAAAAACAAAAAGGAAACACGTGGTGCATGGTCTTGTAACGCGTTTCGTAAATCACGTGTCCCTCACGGCGCTCTGTATGACGCGCGCGGCGGAGAGCGTGGAGCGCGACAGACACACACACACACACGCGCGCGTGAGGAGCCGGGGTTTCTTCATCTCGAGCAGCAGAGAGAGTGTTTGATAAACAGCAGTCATGTCTGAGACGCGCAAGAGGAGCTGGAGGCGCTTCGGCGGACGCGCGAACAAGAAACAGAGGGGCTCCCGCGAGCTGGAGGTGGGCGCGCAGGGCGTGCTCGTCACCTGCAACATGAACGAGCGCAAGTGCACGAGCGAAGCCTTCAGTCTGCTCAACGAGTACGCGGACGCGCTTTACGGCCCTGAGCAGGTGACGTCATACACGTGTTTCTATCACTGTCACTATAGAGATGTGTTACTGTGTTAGTGCACTATACTATCACTGTCACTATAGAGTATCACTATAACTGTACTATCACTGTCACTATAGAGCATCACTGTCACTATAGAGTATCACTATAACTGTACTATCACTGTCACTATAGAGTATCACTATAACTGTACTATCACTGTCACTATAGAGTATCACTATAACTGTACTATCACTGTCACTATAGAGTATCACTATAACTGTACTATCACTGTCACTATAGAGCATCACTGTCACTATAGAGTATCACTATAACTGTACTATCACTGTCACTATAGAGCATCACTGTCACTATAGAGTATCACTGTCACTATAGAGTATCACTGTCACTATAGAGTATCACTGTCACTATAGAGTATCACTATAACTGTACTATCACTGTCACTATAGAGTATCACTATAACTGTACTATCACTGTCACTATAGAGTATCACTATAACTGTACTATCACTGTCACTATAGAGCATCACTGTCACTATAGAGTATCACTATAACTGTACTATCACTGTCACTATAGAGCATCACTGTCACTATAGAGTATCACTGTCACTATAGAGCATCACTGTCACTATAGAGTATCACTATAACTGTACTATCACTATAGAGTATCACTATAACTGTACTATCACTGTCACTATAGAGCATCACTGTCACTATAGAGTATCACTGTCACTATAGAGCATCACTGTCACTATAGAGTATCACTGTCACTATAGAGCATCACTGTCACTATAGAGTATCACTATAACTGTACTATCACTGTCACTATAGAGTATCACTATAACTGTACTATCACTGTCACTATAGAGCATCACTGTCACTATAGAGTATCACTATAACTGTACTATCACTATCACTATAGAGTATCACTATAACTGTACTATCACTGTCACTATAGAGCATCACTGTCACTATAGAGTATCACTGTCACTATAGAGTATCACTGTCACTATAGAGCATCACTGTCACTATAGAGTATCACTATAACTGTACTATCACTGTCACTATAGAGCATCACTGTCACTATAGAGCATCACTGTCACTATAGAGTATCACTGTCACTATAGAGCATCACTGTCACTATAGAGCATCACTGTCACTATAGAGCATCACTGTCACTATAGAGTATCACTGTCACTATAGAGTATCACTATAACTGTACTATCACTATAGAGTATCACTGTCACTATAGAGCATTACTCTCACTATAGAGTATCACTATAACTGTACTATCACTATAGAGCATCACTGTCACTATAGAGCATCACTATAACTGTACTATCACTATAGAGCATCACTGTCACTATAGAGCATCACTGTCACTATAGAGTATCACTATAACTGTACTATCACTATAGAGCATCACTGTCACTATAGAGCATCACTGTCACTATAGAGTATCACTATAACTGTACTATCACTATAGAGCATCACTGTCACTATAGAGCATCACTGTCACTATAGAGTATCACTGTCACTATAGAGCATCACTGTCACTATAGAGTATCACTATAACTGTACTATCACTGTCACTATAGAGCATCACTGTCAATATAGAGCATCACTGTCACTATAGAGCATCACTGTCACTATAGAGTATCACTGTCACTATAGAGTATCAATATAACTGTACTATCACTATAGAGTATCACTGTCACTATAGAGCATCACTGTCACTATAGAGTATCACTATAACTGTACTATCACTATAGAGCATCACTGTCACTATAGAGCATCACTGTCACTATAGAGCATCACTGTCACTATAGAGTATCACTATAACTGTACTATCACTATAGAGCATCACTGTCACTATAGAGCATCACTGTCACTATAGAGTATCACTGTCACTATAGAGCATCACTGTCACTATAGAGTATCACTATAACTGTACTATCACTGTCACTATAGAGCATCACTGTCACTATAGAGCATCACTGTCACTATAGAGTATCAATGTCACTATAGAGTATCACTGTCACTATAGAGTATCACTGTCACTATAGAGCATCACTGTCACTATAGAGTATCACTATAACTGTACTATCACTGTCACTATAGAGCATCACTGTCACTATAGAGCATCACTGTCACTATAGAGTATCACTGTCACTATAAGAGTATCACTGTCACTATAGAGTATCACTGTCACTATAGAGTATCACTGTCACTATAGAGCATCACTGTCACTATAGAGTATCACTGTCACTATAGAGCATCACTGTCACTATAGAGCATCACTGTCACTATAGAGTATCACTATAACTGTACTATCACTGTCACTATAGAGTATCACTATAACTGTACTATCACTGTCACTAAGAGCATCACTGTCACTATAGAGCATCACTGTCACTAAGAGTATCACTATAACTGTACTATCACTATAGAGTATCACTGTCACTATAGAGCATCACTGTCACTATAGAGTATCACTATAACTGTACTATCACTATAGAGTATCACTGTCACTATAGAGCATCACTGTCACTATAGAGTATCACTATAACTGTACTATCACTATAGAGTATCACTGTCACTATAGAGCATCACTGTCACTATAGAGTATCACTATAACTGTACTATCACTATAGAGTATCACTGTCACTATAGAGTATCACTATAACTGTACTATCACTATAGAGCATCACCTGTCACTATAGAGTATCACTATAACTGTACTATCACTATAGAGTATCACTGTCACTATAGAGCATCACTGTCACTATAGAGCATCACTGTCACTATAGAGTATCACTATAACTGTACTATCACTATAGAGTATCACTGTCACTATAGAGCATCACTGTCACTATAGAGTATCACTATAACTGTACTATCACTATAGAGTATCACTGTCACTATAGAGCATCACTGTCACTATAGAGTATCACTATAACTGTACTATCACTATAGAGCATCACTGTCACTATAGAGTATCACTATAACTGTACTATCACTATAGAGCATCACTGTCACTATAGAGCATCACTGTCACTATAGAGTATCACTGTCACTATAGAGCATCACTGTCACTATAGAGCATCACTGTCACTATAGAGAATCACTGTCACTATAGAGCATCACTGTCACTATAGAGCATCACTGTCACTATAGAGCATCACTATAACTGTACTATCACTATAGAGCATCACTGTCACTATAGAGCATCACTGTCACTATAGAGTATCACTATAACTGTACTATCACTGTCACTATAGAGCATCACTGTCACTATAGAGTATCACTGTCACTATAGAGTATCACTGTCACTATAGAGTATCACTGTCACTATAGAGCATCACTGTCACTATAGAGTATCACTATAACTGTACTATCACTGTCACTATAGAGCATCACTGTCACTATAGAGTATCACTGTCACTATAGAGCATCACTGTCACTATAGAGTATCACTGTCACCTATAGAGCATCACTGTCACTATAGAGCATCACTGTCACTATAGAGTATCACTGTCACTATAGAGTATCACTGTCACTATAGAGTATCACTGTCACTATAGAGCATCACTGTCACTATAGAGCATCACTGTCACTATAGAGTATCACTGTCACTATAGAGTATCACTATAACTGTACTATCACTATAGAGTATCACTGTCACTATAGAGCATCACTGTCACTATAGAGTATCACTATAACTGTACTATCACTATAGAGCATCACTGTCACTATAGAGCATCACTATAACTGTACTATCACTATAGAGCATCACTGTCACTATAGAGTATCACTATAACTGTACTATCACTATAGAGTATCACTGTCACTATAGAGCATCACTGTCACTATAGAGTATCACTATAACTGTACTATCACTATAGAGCATCACTGTCACTATAGAGCATCACTGTCACTATAGAGCATCACTGTCACTATAGAGTATCACTATAACTGTACTATCACTATAGAGCATCACTGTCACTATAGAGCATCACTGTCACTATAGAGTATCACTGTCACTATAGAGCATCACTGTCACTATAGAGTATCACTATAACTGTACTATCACTGTCACTATAGAGCATCACTGTCACTATAGAGCATCACTGTCACTATAGAGTATCACTGTCACTATAGAGTATCACTGTCACTATAGAGCATCACTGTCACTATAGAGTATCACTATAAACTGTACTATCACTGTCACTATAGAGCATCACTGTCACTATAGAGCATCACTGTCACTATAGAGTATCACTGTCACTATAGAGCATCACTGTCACTATAGAGTATCACTGTCACTATAGAGTATCACTGTCACTATAGAGCATCACTGTCACTATAGAGCATCACTGTCACTATAGAGTATCACTGTCACTATAGAGTATCACTGTCACTATAGAGCATCACTGTCACTATAGAGCATCACTGTCACTATAGAGTATCACTATAACTGTACTATCACTGTCACTATAGAGTATCACTATAACTGTACTATCACTGTCACTATAGAGCATCACTGTCACTATAGAGCATCACTGTCACTATAGAGCATCACTGTCACTATAGAGTATCACTATAACTGTACTATCACTGTCACTATAGAGCATCACTGTCACTATAGAGCATCACTGTCACTATAGAGGTATAGAGCATCACTGTCACTATAGAGCATCACCTGTCACTATAGAGCATCACTGTCACTATAGAGTATCACTGTCACTATAGAGCATCACTGTCACTATAGAGTATCACTATAACTGTACTATCACTATAGAGCATCACTGTCACTATAGAGCATCACTATAACTGTACTATCACTATAGAGCATCACTGTCACTATAGAGTATCACTATAACTGTACTATCACTATAGAGCATCACTGTCACTATAGAGCATCACTGTCACTATAGAGTATCACTATAACTGTACTATCACTATAGAGCATCACTGTCACTATAGAGCATCACTGTCACTATAGAGTATCACTATAACTGTACTATCACTATAGAGCATCACTGTCACTATAGAGCATCACTGTCACTATAGAGCATCACTATAACTGTACTATCACTATAGAGCATCACTGTCACTATAGAGTATCACTATAACTGTACTATCACTATAGAGTATCACTGTCACTATAGAGTATCACTATAACTGTACTATCACTATAGAGTATCACTGTCACTATAGAGTATCACTATAACTGTACTATCACTATAGAGCATCACTTGTCACTATAGAGTATCACTATAACTGTACTATCACTATAGAGCATCACTGTCACTATAGAGCATCACTGTCACTATAGAGCATCACTGTCACTATAGAGTATCACTATCACTATAGAGATGTGTTACTGTGTTAGTGCACTATGCTATCACTGTCACTATAGAGCATCACTGTCACTATAGAGCATCACTGTCACTATAGAGTATCACTATAACTGTACTATCACTATAGAGCATCACTGTCACTATAGAGCATCACTGTCACTATAGAGCATCACTGTCAATAAAGAGCATCACTGTCACTATAGAGTATCACTGTCACTATAGAGTATCACTATCACTATAGAGATGTGTTACTGTGTTAGTGCACTATGCTATCACTGTCACTATAGAGTATCACTGTCACTATAGAGCATCACTGTCACTATAGAGCATCACTGTCACTATAGAGTATCACTATCACTATAGAGATGTGTTACTGTACTGTTTTTCACTATAGAGGTATGTTACTGTATGTGTCACAGCCTGTAGACACACAGGACAGTCTCAGTGAGGATGATGAAGATCCGAGGCGGCTCTGAAGAAGGAAGTGTCTCAGATACAGTTCGTCTATGAAGACACATCAGCAGAGGTTCAGTGCGGTGCAGAGCGGAGCTAATAACGTGGTGTTCATTCGCACGCATGGAGTCGGTGAGAGAATCAGATCATGAGCTCCATCAGAGCACCTCAGATTCAGATCATAACCTCTCTGTGTGTGTGTGTGTGTCTCTCTCTCAGACCCGGAGCAGCTGGTGCATCACATTCTGTCAGACCTCCATCAGACGAAGAAGAGGAAGTCGCGTCTGATCCTGGCGCATGCTGCCGGTCGTGGCACGTGTAAGGCGTTTTCCGAGGACATGGAGAAGTTCCTGAGTGTGTTTCTGGAGCGCTGGTTCAGAGCGCCGCTGCGAGCCACATAAAGATCTGCTTCAAAGCTTAGAAACAGCCAGCCACAACAAGAGAGAGGAGGTCTCAAAGTGTGGCCGGTACAGCAGCGCCACACACACGCAGACAACCCAACACACACACACACACACACACACACACCACACACAATCCACACCACAACCAGAACACAATCATCACTCACTCACTTAACTCACTAAATACTCACTACACACACAATTCATCACTCACACACACATTCACTCAAAACACATCACACACTCCTCTCTCTCTATTCACACACTCACACACTCACTCCACTCAAACACTCCCACTCACACACCAAATCATCACTACTCTCACCTTCTCACTCACAACACTCATTAACTACAAAACACTCACCTCACTCTCTCACCACACACACTCACTCT
>CM041797.1:57888776-57891276 GCA_023376895.1 Aspiorhynchus laticeps
TATAATGCTATAAGAAACAGAAAAAAAATAATTAATTGTTTACCTGGGTGTATGATTAGCTCAGCTCTTATCTGACGAGTCTTCGGGATTGAGTCGTTCGTTCGTTCGTCACGTGACACGTTGGATAGAGAAATGAGTTAATTTACAACCTTCCTTACAACAAACGGCTGCATAGTTATTATTATTATTATTATTAAGTCTTTTTCCCCTCAGACTGCATATGTTTAGTTTATGAGGCTGTCACGTGATGAACGAACGACTCGAAACCATGCGCGACTGAACGAATCACTCCCGAGTCGACTCGCTCATCCCGAGTCACATTAAAGATTCGTTCAAAATGAACGATTCGTTCAAGAACGACCCATCACTAACCAGGGCTTAAGTTGATTGTAAAAACGATCGCACGAATCATCTTAGACTTGCGGACCGTATCCCAAAAGCATCGTAACTTAAGTAGTGCTTGAATATCTTCGTAGATCTACGAGTGCTGTGGAGTGATCGTAAAGCCCTACGAGCATCGTAAGAAGGTCACCTGCTGGACAATCGGCAGATTACACCGTTAACTGCATTCAAGTGCAATGTGATTATAATTAAAGCTTTTGATTGTACTTTATTGTACGCTTTATTATACGTTTTTTGTATTTATAAATGAAATAATTAAAAATGGCAGAAAACAAAAAAAATCGAAATACGCATTTAAATTAAATGACTGAAAAAAAAAATTAATAATGTAGGAAATATCTCGGGCAGTCGTGGCCTAATGGATAGCGAGTCGGACTTGTAAGCGGAAGGTTGTGGGTTCGAATCTCAGGTCCGGCAGGGATTGTTGGTATCCTCCTTCAATACCACGACTGAGGTGTCCTTGAGCAAGGCACCGAACCCCCAACTGCTCCCCGGGCGCTGTAACATGGCTGCCCACTGCTCCGGGTGTGTGTTCACTTAGGATGGGTTAAATGCAGAGAATACATTTCACTGCTGGTTATATACTCTCTATATAATTGTGTATGTGACAAATAAAAATAATCTTAATTAATCTTAAAATATGCTTCAAAGACTGGGAAAAATAGGGATAAACTCAAAAAAATAAAAAATATTTTTTTTTGTCAATGACGAAAACCAGCCATATATTGGACGCGGAAATAACGTCCCTACAGATATTATATAATATATAGTACAATATTAATCTACAAGTATAATATTAATGTACTATATATATATATAATATATAGTAGATTTATATTATACTTATCACTATTATATTATATTGTTTGGAACGCAACATTTCAATAAACGAGTGTGTGCTACAATTATGAGTCATTATATAAATTAACATTTCAGCTCCTAAGCAGCTCTTAAAGCACGTGATTGTGTTAAGTGCATTTTTGGGAAACGCATGTGAAACAATAACGAACGTTCATAAAATGACTCGTAGAAAACGCTCTGAAGCGCTAAGATCAATCGTTATTGGGAAACCCGGCCCTGAACACCTTTTCACTGGAGGTTATTATGGACTCGTGTTTGAGTTAAAAACATCTTAATGCTGGATTTGTCTTCTGCAGATGTTAACTGGAGTGGTGTGGATTATTGTGTATTACTCTCATTCTGACGGCACCCATTCACCTCAGAGCATCCGGGTGTCTCCGCATGTCTCCTCAGGTGTTACGCCGGAGAGCCGGTCCCGTACCGGACCTGTGTTCAGGGCGTCTCCGCTGTGACTCTGTCTCTCTTCAGGTGAGACGCGCTCGCTCTCAGTGAAGCTGTTGCTCTGCAGGAGCGGCTCTCTCTCACCTGTGTCCGGCTCCAGCAGGTTCTTCTTCAGGAGAGCGAGCGCCGGCGTGGTTTACGAGGAGATACGAGAGGACGAGGTGCGGAGGATCATCGCCCGAGTGGAGAGCGTAGCTCGAATCTATGTCCTCAACACATGAGCATCTGGACGTATGAGCAAACACTCATTCATTTGTGTGCTTCTGTGTAAGATTATATTTCAGATCTGAACTTACGTCGCTATCTTTTCTCTCCGCGTTGCATTTCGGGAAGGCGTCGCCATATTAGCAGAACACTTGTCCGTTTCCATGGTTACTTCTCATTGTTTATATGGATAACTGCTTATCTTTTGTTTAGTTTTAATTATTAATTGCATCGTTTGCTGGGAAGAGAAGCTCATTTCATTAACAATGTTGATCTGATTACCATCATATTAAATTATCCAAATAAAAGTGTGTTCAACAAGCTGACGGAAGTCCATCCATTTCTTTGTTGGAAACTTATAAATGACAAAGTCATTATAAATATTAATTTTTCCATGGCCACGGAGGAGAATCAGAGATTGTGGCTCACAGTCCCTCATGTATTTTTATATTTATGTCAACAAATGTCAAGCAAAATCTAATCCCAGGAGCTTGTGAACAGTTTTATAGCATTTTAATATGCTGTGGTATTAAAGTATTAGTATTTTGTTCCCTTGTAGAAAGCGCTTATGCATTAAGACTGATATTTAATG
>CM041797.1:57896276-57898776 GCA_023376895.1 Aspiorhynchus laticeps
TGTGTGTGTGTGTGTGTGTGTGTGTGTGTCTGATACGTCTCTGTGTGTGTGTGTCTGTGTGTGTGTGTGTGTGTCTGATACGTCTCTCTGTGTGTGTGTGTGTGTGTGTGTCTGATACGTCTCTGTGTGAGTGTGTCTGTGTGTGTGTGTGTCTGATACGTCTCTGTGTGTGTGTGTGTGTGTGTGTCTGATACGTCTCTCTGTGTGTGTGTGTGTGTGTGTGTGTGTCTGATACGTCTCTGTGTGTGTGTGTCTGTGTGTGTGTCTGTGTGTCTGTGTGTGTGTGTGTCTGATACGTCTCTCTGTGTGTGTGTGTGTGTGTGTCTGATACGTCTCTCTGTGTGTGTGTGTGTGTGTGTGTGTGTCTGATACGTCTCTGTGTGTGTGTGTCTGTGTGTGTGTGTGTCTGATACGTCTCTGTGTGTGTGTGTCTGTGTGTGTGTGTGTGTGTGTGTCTGATACGTCTCTCTGTGTGTGTGTGTGTGTGTGTGTCTGATACGTCTCTGTGTGTGTGTGTCTGTGTGTCTGTGTGTGTGTGTCTGATACGTCTCTCTGTGTGTGTGTGTGTGTGTGTCTGATACGTCTCTGTGTGTGTGTGTGTCTGTGTGTGTGTGTGTCTGATACGTCTGTGTGTGTGAGTGAGTGTGTGTGTGTCTGATACGTCTCTGTGTGTGTGTCTGATACGTCTCTCTCTGTGTGTGTGTGTGTGTGTGTGTGTCTGATATGTCTCTGTGTGTGTCTCTGATGTATATCTGTGTGTGTGTCTCTCTGTGTGTGTATCTGATACGTCTGTGTGTGTGTGTGTGTGTGTGCGTGTGTGTGTGTGTCTGATACGTCTCTCTGTCTGTGTGTGTGTGTGTGTGTCTGATATGTGTGTGAGTGAGTGTGTGTGTGCGTGTGTGTGTGTCTGATACGTCTCTGTGTGTGTGTGTGTCTGTGTGTGTCTCTGATGTATATCTGTGTGTGTCTGATATATACGTCTCTCTCTGTGTGTGTCTCTGATGTATATCTGTGTGTGTGTGTGTGTGTGTGTGTGTGTGTGTGTGTCTCTCTCTGTGTGTCTCTGATGTATATCTGTGTGTGTCTGATATATACGTCTCTCTCTGTGTGTGTCTCTGATGTATATCTGTGTGTGTGTGTCTCTCTCTGTGTGTCTCTGATGTATATCTGTGTGTGTCTGATATATACGTCTCTCTCTGTGTGTGTCTCTGATGTATATCTGTGTGTGTCTGATATATACGTCTCTCTCTGTGTGTGTCTCTGATGTATATCTGTGTGTGTCTGATATATACGTCTCTCTCTGTGTGTGTCTCTGATGTATATCTGTGTGTGTCTGATATATACGTCTCTCTCTGTGTGTGTCTCTGATGTATATCTGTGTGTGTGTGTCTCTCTCTGTGTGTCTCTGATGTATATCTGTGTGTGTCTGATATATACGTCTCTCTCTGTGTGTGTCTCTGATGTATATCTGTGTGTGTGTGTGTGTGTGCTCAGGTTCATGGAGGTGGACCGGGACACTGGGATCCAGCAGCAGCGTGAGGTGGAGCTGCAGGAGGTGTATCCGGTGAGCGTGGTGACGGATGCGGCCGGTGTTCAGGGCTCCTGTGTGTTGTTCAGAGAGCGTGTGGATGTGAGCGCTGATGTCCGAGCGCCGCTGACCCTGGAGCAGGTGCAGAGCCGGTGAGAGCCGCCGCTGACCACAACTGTGCCACGCTCACAGAACACATGACCATATTCTGCTGAGTGTGTCATTGTGCTGGTGTCTTAAGGACTGTTGTTGACAGCTGACTCATAAAGTTTCTGATTTTCTTCATATTCTGTGCTGACCGTCTGTGTGTCCTGCAGGTGGGGCGAGCGGCTGGTGCTGGTGGCGTCTCAGGAGCGGCGCTATCGAGCTCTGATCGGAGCCGAGGGAAACCCTGAGCTCAAGCTGCCCGACATCTGCTACTGTATCCTGGAGAGACTGGGCCGCGCTCGCTGGCAGGGAGAGCTCCAGAGAGACCTGCACACACGCACCTTCAGGTGAGAGACACACACACACACACAGACAGAGAGACCTGCACACACGCACCTTCAGGTGAGAGACACACACACACACACAGACAGAGAGACCTGCACACACGCACCTTCAGGTGAGAGACACACACACACACACAGACAGAGAGACCTGCACACACGCACCTTCAGGTGAGAGACACACACACACACACAGACAGAGAGACCTGCACACACGCACCTTCAGGTGACACACACACACACACACTCACAGAGAGACCTGCACACACGCACCTTCAGGTGAGAGACACACACTCACAGAGAGACCTGCACACACGCACCTTCAGGTGACACACACACACACTCACAGAGAGACCTGCACACACGCACCTTCAGGTGACACACACACATGCACTCGACAGAGAGACCTGCACACACGCACCTTCATGGTGTAGCACTACACACACTCACAGAGATGACTCTGCACACATCGCACCTTCAGGTG
>CM041797.1:57903776-57908776 GCA_023376895.1 Aspiorhynchus laticeps
ATAATGATGATGATAACCATAAAGATACCTATAACGACAGCTAATGATAACTATAATGATAATGCTACCTGTAATGCTAATACTAGCTATAACAATAACGATAACTGTAACGATAATTTTCAATTGTGACAGCTATAACGTTAATACTAGCTATAACAATAACGATAACTATAACGATAATTTTCAATTGTGACAGCTGTAACGTTAATACTAGCTATAACAATAACGATAACTGTAACGATAATTTTCAATTGTGACAGCTATAACGTTAATACTAGCTATAACAATAACGATAACTATAACGATAATTTTCAATTGTGACAGCTGTAACGTTAATACTAGCTATAACAATAACGATAACTGTAACGATAATTGTCAATTGTGACAGCTATAACGTTAATACTAGCTATAACAATAACGATAACTATAATGATAATTGTCAATTGTGACAGCTATAATGTTAATACTAGCTGTAACAATAACGATAACTATAACGGTAATTGTCAATTGTGACAGCTATAATGTTAATACTAGCTATAACAATAACGATAACTGTAACGATAATTGTCAATTGTGATAGCTATAACGTTAATACTAGCTATAACAACAACTATAACGATAACGATTATCATCAATTGTGACAGCTATAATGTTAATGCTAGCTATAACAATAACGATAACTATAATGATAATTGTCAATTGTGACAGCTATAACGTTAATACTAGCTATAACAATAACGATAATTGTCAATTGTGACAGCTATAACGTTAATACTAGCTATAACGATAACTATAATGGTAATTGTCAATTGTGACAGCTATAACGTTAATACTAGCTATAACAATAACGATAATTGTCAATTGTGACAGCTATAACGTTAATACTAGCTATAACAATAACGATAATTGTCAATTGCGACAGCTATATCGTTAATACTAGCTATAACTATAACGATAACTATAACGATAATTGTCAATTGTCAGCTATAATGTTAATACTAGCTATAACAAAAAGATAACTATAATTGTCAATTGTGACAGCTATAACGTTAATATTAGCTATAACGATAACTATAACGATAATTGTCAATTGTCAGCTATAATGTTAATACTAGCTATAACAAAAAGATAACTATAATTGTCAATTGTGACAGCTATATCATTAATACTAGCTATAACGATAACTATGAAACAATAATTGTCAATTGTCAGCTATAACGTTAATACTAGCTATAACGATAACTATAACGATAATTGTCAATTGTGACAACTATATCGTTAATACTAGCTATAACGATAACTATAACGATAATTGTCAATTGTGACAGCTACAATGTTAATACTAGCTATAACAAAGATAACTATAATGATAATTGTCAATTGTGACAGCTATAACGTTAATTCTAGCTATAACAATAACTATAATTATAACTCAATTGTGATGGCTATAATGTTAATACTAGCTATAACAATAATGATAACTATAACGATAATTGTGATGGCTATAATGTTAATACTAGCTATAACAATAATGATAACTATAACGATAATTGTGATGGTAAATATAATCTTAATGATAATAGCTATAATGATAACTCTAACTATAATGATATTGTTAACTAAAGCATTAGCTATAGTGATAAATAACTATTTATATACTTATAACTATAATGATGTTAAGGTAACACTTTATTTTAAGGTGTCCTTGTTCCAAGTTACATGCACTTACTGTTATAATAACAATAAATTATGCATAATTACATGCAAGTAACCCTAAGCCGAACCCTAATCCTAACCCTAACCATATAGTAAGTACATGTAGTTAATTAATATTACTCTGTAACAATAACTATGTTAGTGATAACTACCTACAACTATAACGATGTTAACAATAATTGTGACTATAACAATAACTATAATGTTAGTGATAATACCTATAACAATAACTATCATGTTGATGATAATATCTTAAGTCATAGTGATGATAACTAATGTTAACAATAATACTTATGACTATGACAATGTTAACAATAATGTTAACTTGAACTATAATGTTAACAATAACATCTATAATGATAACTATATCATTAACAATCTCAAGTTATAGTGATGATAAAAACGATAATGTTAACAATAGTGTCTATAATGCTAACTATAATATTAACGGTAATATCTTAAGCTGTAATGGTAATGAAAACTATAATTATGACTGTAACAAGAATGTTAATAATAACTATAATGATAACATTAATATATAACTATTATGTTAATGAAATAAAGTTATCATTAACATTATAGTTATCGTTATAGGCATTGTTAGTTACCATTATTGTTAACAGTAATGATAACTATAGTGATAACTTTAATGCTAACGGAAACTATATTAGTGGACCATCATGTTGTGTTTATTGTAAGCACAGGCTGCAGTTTTGTCGTTATCGTTATAGTTGTGGTGTGGACGTCACGTTCTCTAGAGTTTGAGCGATTGTTTTAGCTTTACGGTTACACTAGTGGGCGGGTCTTTGTGTCATGTGAGTGATGTCTGCGCTCTGATTGGCTGCTTCAGTGGTGTCGACCGGGACCAGAGGGATCTCTCAGTTGGCGCTGCGAGGACGACTCAACATCGGGAGGCTGGAGGGACGCATGATCTGCAGATTACTGGAGCGAATCGACATGATCAAGGTAACAGACGCGTGCATCTCACACACTTCACCACAGCGTGAAGCAGGCTTGCTGCGATAGACGGTGTTGACCGTGTTACCGTTGTTAAGCCGCAACACCGGTTCCGTCACTTGTCCACCTAGGCACCGTCCGCACCATCGTTTTCATTGCTTGTAGTGAAAGAATAATTTAGTTCAGTTAGAGAACAGACACTACAATTAAAAACTGAGCACGGCTGCTCAATGCAGTCGCATCACAGATCAGATTTAATTTATCACGTGAGTTGAGCTGAGACAGACAAGAAGAGTGAGGTGAGACAGACAAGAAGAGTGAGGTGAGACAGACAAGAAGAGTGAGGTGAGACAGACAAGAAGAGTGAGGTGAGACAGACAAGAAGAGTGAGGTGAGACAGACAAGAAGAGTGAGGTGAGACAGACAAGAGTGAGGTGAGACAGACAAGAGTGAGGTGAGACAAGACCAGAGTGAGGTGAGACAAGACCAGAGTGAGGTGAGACAGACAAGAGTGAGGTGAGACAGACAAGAGTGAGGTGAGACAGACAAGAGTGAGGTGAGACAGACAAGAGTGAGGTGAGACAGACAAGAGTGAGGTGAGGTGAGACAGACAAGAGTGAGGTGAGACAGACAAGAGTGAGGTGAGACAGACAAGAGTGAGGTGAGACGAGACAAGAGTGAGGTGAGGCGAGACAAGAGTGAGGTGAGGTGAGGTGAGACAGACAAGAGTGAGGTGAGACAGACAAGAGTGAGGTGAGGTGAGACAGACAAGAGTGAGTTGAGGTGAGACAGACAAACAAGAGTGAGGTGAGACAGACAAGAGTGAGGTGAGACAGACAGACAAGAGTGAGGTGAGACGAGACAGACAAGAGTGAGGTGAGACGAGACAGACAAGAGTGAGGTGAGACGAGACAGACAAGAGTGAGGTGAGACGAGACAGACAAGGGTGAGGTGAGACGAGACAGACAAGGGTGAGGTGAGACGAGACAGACAAGGGTGAGGTGAGGTGAGACAGACAAGAGTGAGGTGAGACAGACAAGAAGAGTGAGGTGAGACAGACAAGAGTCAGGTGAGTGCGACAGACAAGAGTGAGGTGAGACAGACAAGAAGAGTGTAGTGAGGTGAGACAGACAAGAAGAGTGAGGTGAGTGCGACAGACAAGAAGAGTGAGGTGAGTGCGACAGACAAGAGTGAGGTGAGACAGACAAGAAGAATGAGGTGAGACAGACAAGAAGAGTGAGGTGAGACAGACAAGAAGAGTGAGGTGAGACAGACAAGAAGAGTGAGGTGAGACAGACAAGAAGAGTGAGGTGAGACAGACAAGAGTGAGGTGAGACAGACAAGAGTGAGGTGAGACAAGACCAGAGTGAGGTGAGACAAGACCAGAGTGAGGTGAGACAGACAAGAGTGAGGTGAGACAGACAAGAGTGAGGTGAGACAGACAAGAGTGAGGTGAGACAGACAAGAGTGAGGTGAGACAGACAAGAGTGAGGTGAGGTGAGACAGACAAGAGTGAGGTGAGACAGACAAGAGTGAGGTGAGACAGACAAGAGTGAGGTGAGGCGAGACAAGAGTGAGGTGAGGTGAGACAGACAAGAGTGAGGTGAGACAGACAAGAGTGAGGTGAGGTGAGACAGACAAGAGTGAGTTGAGGTGAGACAGACAAACAAGAGTGAGGTGAGACAGACAAGAGTGAGGTGAGACAGACAGACAAGAGTGAGGTGAGACGAGACAGACAAGAGTGAGGTGAGACGAGACAGACAAGAGTGAGGTGAGACGAGACAGACAAGAGTGAGGTGAGACGAGACAGACAAGGGTGAGGTGAGACGAGACAGACAAGGGTGAGGTGAGACGAGACAGACAAGGGTGAGGTGAGGTGAGACAGACAAGAGTGAGGTGAGACAGACAAGAAGAGTGAGGTGAGACAGACAAGAGTCAGGTGAGTGCGACAGACAAGAGTGAGGTGAGACAGACAAGAAGAGTGTAGTGAGGTGAGACAGACAAGAAGAGTGAGGTGAGTGCGACAGACAAGAAGAGTGAGGTGAGTGCGACAGACAAGAGTGAGGTGAGACAGACAAGAAGAATGAGGTGAGACAGACAAGAAGAGTGAGGTGAGACAGACAAGAGTGAGGTGACTGCGACAGACAAGAGTGAGTTGACTGCGACAGACAAGAGTGAGGTGAGACAGACAAGAAGAGTGTAGTGAGGTGAGACAGACAAGAAGAGTGAGGTGAGTGCGACAGACAAGAGTGAGGTGACTGCGACAGACAAGAGTGAGGTGAGACAGAAAAGAAGAGTGTAGTGAGGTGAGACAGACAAGAGTGAGG
>CM041797.1:57913776-57916276 GCA_023376895.1 Aspiorhynchus laticeps
GACCGTGATGAGGCTGATCCGCTCGCTGTCTCGAGAGGGGCTTCTCAAACTCTACCACACCATCGTCATACAGGACGGAGTGCAGAAGAAGGTGCGGACACACACATTCACTTACACACACACACACACACACACACACACACACAAGACATCACAAACACTCACAGCAGCTGATATGCGCGCACACTCACACTCATTCGTACACATCAGCTGATACGCACACTCAAACACACTCTCATACACAGCAGCTGATACACACACACACACACACACACACACACACACACACACACACACAGAGCAGCTGATACAGACACACACACACAGAGCAGCTGATACACACACACACACACAGAGCAGCTGATACAGACACACACACACAAGACAACACAGCAGCTGATATGCATGCACACACACACTCACACTCATTCGTACACATCAGCTGATACGCACACTCAAACAAACACTCATACACAGCAGCTGATACACACACACACACACAGAGCAGCTGATACAGACAGACACACACACACACACACACACACACACACACACACACAGAGCAGCTGATACACACACACACACACACACTCTCGTACACTGCAGCTGATACATGCTTATTAGGGATGCACGATATTATCGGACCGTTATCGGAATCGCAAACATCAGACAACAAAACAACATCAAAGTCATAGGCTATAGTGAAGAGATACGTTTTTAACTTTGATTTAAATATATGTAATGTTGGTGCAGTTCTAATATGGATCGGTAACGTGTTCCAAAGTTTAGGTGCGGCTACGGCAAAAGCTCAATCACCCCTAGATTTAAATTTTGACTTCGGAACAGTCAACAAACTCTGGTTGGCAGACCTAAGAGTTCTTTCCGGATGATATTCACACAACAAGTCAGAGAGGTAAGGGGGAGCGAGGCCATTTAAACATTCAAGCACTTCAAATCAATTCTAGAGCGTACTGGGAGCCAATGTAAAGACATTAACACAGGAGTAATATGTATTTACGAACACCGGTTAAAAGATGCGCAGCCGCATTTTGGACCATTTGTAATCTAGATATTGAAGAACTGTTTATTCCCAGGTACGGGGAATTACAGTAATCAATTCTAGAGGAAATAAAAGCATGAATTGCAATTTCAAAGTGCTTAAAAGAAAGGAATGTCTTCACTTTAGCCAACATTCATAATTGGTAAAAACTCAAAAATCAAATTTAAATGCATCGAAAAAGACGCCCAAGTTTTTTACACCTGATTTAACGGAAGGAGATAAAACACCAGAATTTACATGAGAAATGTTTGGGACTTCTGAAGAACCAAACACAATCTCGGTTTTACTCTCATTTAGATTAAAAAAATTCAAAGACATCCAGGCTTTGACATCGGAAGGGAGTCTACTCCATTTTTGTGCTTCAGGGTATTGAGTATTGTCTGCATAGCAGTGATGGTACAAGCCATGCTTTTCAAAAATAGAGGCTAAAGGAAACATATATAAAGAAAACAATAAAAGGGGCAGAATAGAGCCTTGGGGGACCCCACAAGTCAAGGGGACCGCCCCAGAAAAATATCGTCCAATATTGATTGAGAAGCTTCTATTTTTAAGATATGACTGAAACAAGCTTAATGCAGTTCCTCTGATGCACACAACTTGCTCTAGCCGAGCAAGCAAGACCTCATGGTCAACTGTGTCAAATGCCGCACTTAAATGCCGATTTAATGCCGATATGTCTTGCCGATCAGAGGAATAACTCACATGTGCTCAAGGTGTGATGGTGATGAGATCACGTCAGCAGTGTGGTGATTCTTGAAGCACACTATGTCTGAATGGTGATTAGATTGATTTGATTGTTTTGGATCATAGCATTTGATTTGAGAATGCAAGTACAGATTGACGTGCAGTAGAGTCAGCAGTCACTAGAGCGTGCCCCGGGTCCTAATGCCCGTCTGATAAGGCCTTTTATTTACTTAAGGGGCACTGTCGGCCTACTTGTAATTAGGGGTGTGCGATATTTATCGTCTGTGATGATATCGTAATGCTTGTTTTAACGATGTGCGATTTCACATTGAGTAATTTTCAAAAACCATTCAAAACAGCCCTACAGAGCGCATGCATACATCACGTGAAGTCTGCGAGTGTGCTTTTAGAGCGAGTTCTTTCACTGCATGATTCAGTCTATTAAAATACATTTAGAATTATCACAAAATTCAAGATATGGGGGCAGAAAATGTACATATTTATACCACTTCATATAGTTAATCAATATCACACAGAGAGTGCCTCTTTTCTCCAAATATTAACATGATTACAAATGTGATAATGTGATTTTTTTTGCAACAGTTTAGTAAATAAGAAGTTAATTAAGAGACTTACCTTTTTCCTCTTTTTGCTGCAACAAAAATAACTCCAAACACAGCCACAGCACTGTTTTGTGTCTCTGATTCGTTCCTGAATTAATCAATCGTTTAAATGATTCGGTTCAATCGCAGTGAC
>CM041797.1:57921276-57934762 GCA_023376895.1 Aspiorhynchus laticeps
GTGTAAATACATAAATAAATAACAACAGTGTCTTTAAAACTACTTCCTTCTGCCACGGATTCAAATCTCAGTTTAACAACTGAGTCCAAGCCTCTGCTACTAATCCCAAAACGTCACTTTAGAACCAGTAACAAAGGAACGTTGAGTCGCTTTATTAAAAGCTTATTGTATTACTGTATTAAAAGCGGTGTATTGTGTATAGTAGAGTATTATGAGAGAGAGATGGGCGAAGTGATCGTGATTACCTGCATCTGATACAGCATTCATTCTTCAGATCAATCTCATATTCACAATAAACATTAGTTTGAATGTGCGATACGCTCGTGCTATCCTTTCATCTGTTAAAGGGATAGTTCACCCAATTCTGTCATCGTTTACTCTCCCTCAAGTAGTTCCAAACCTGTATGAATGTGTTTGTTCTGCTGAACACAAAGAAAGATATTTTGAAGAATGAGGGAAACAGAGCAGTATTGGGGCACCATTGACTTCCATAGTAGGAAAAAAAAATACTATGGAAGTCAATGGTGCCCCAGAACAGCCTGATTACAAACCTTCTTCAAAATATCTTATATATATACACACACGCACATATATATGTTTGTGTGTTTCAGGTGTGATCCGGCAGCGTCCTAGCGAAGGTGCAGCGGAGACGGAGGAGACTGATGTTGTCATGTCAACTACATGTAACTCCAGGCTGCTGTACACGTTACAGTGAGTCAGCCGCCCTGATTGGCTCAAGCTGGACTGTCTGCCGCCTGATTGGCTGATGTCATATGGCGCTGTGTTCTCGGTTGCTAGGGGCAGTTGTGACGTGGTGGATGAGGGCGTTACCCCCGGCGACGGGCAGGGCGCAGGCGGACTGGACTCATCTTTCTTCGGCCATCTGAAACGCAACTGGACCTGGACCAGTCACCTGATCAACTCCAGCAAACCGGTGCGCACACACACACACACACTGTATAGAGCCGTGTCAGTAGTGTTGCAGTGGTGTGTTAATGTGCTTGTGTTGTTATCAGAGCACTGGAACCCATCATACGGTCCGACTGAGGAACCTGCTGTCCAAACTCCCGCTGTCCAAACTCCCACTGCCCAAACCTGCCACGCTCTCCGGTAACACACACACACACACACACACTCACACTCTCACTCACTCACACACACACACGTGCACACACTCACACACTGAGTCTGAGTCTGCTGTTGCGTTAGTGAAGCGGTTTCTCTGCGTCCGCAGCGGCTCAGAGCGGCGTGAAGGCGGCGCCCCCTGCTGTCCTGGAGGAGGAGGTGCGCACCAGCTCAGAGCCGTCCAGCAGGAACCAGGAGGTGCGCGGAGGACGAAACCTCAAACGCAAGAGAGAGAAGAAGAGCAGCAAACCTGCCCGCAAGAAGAAGAGAGGTGACTAACACTAGCAGGACATTAGCACTGAACACTCATGAATGTCATGTGTTTAAACTGTGTGTGTGTGTGTGTCAGTGCGACTGAGCAGGCAGAGCCAGGCTCAGGACGAGACGGACCGCCGCGCTCTCCTGCAGATGACCAGACAGAGAGTGACCTGGACACACATGGAGGACAGCCTGCTGATGCTGTGCCGCGTCGCCAGCCACTTCCTCAACCGCAAGGTACACACACACACACATGCACACACACACTCGCACACACACACACACACTCACACACACACTCACATGCACGCACACTCTCACACACTCGCACGCACACTCACACACACACACACTAATACATCAGTGTTGGGGAAAGTTACTTTTAAAAGTAATGCATTACTCCCTAAAAAAGTAACTAATTATGTTACTTTGTTACTTATTATGGAAAGTAATGCGTTTCCTTTTGTTTGTGTGTGTGTGCGTGTCTCTCTCTGTGTCTGTGTGCGTGCGTGTGTCTCTCTCTGTGTGTGTGTGTGTGTGTGTGTGTGTGTGTGCAGCTGAAGGGACCGTTCGTGCCCTGGACGGTGGTGCGAGACGTGCTGCACGCGTGAGTTGTGAGTTATCTCTGGATAAAACCTCGCTGTCTGTCGGCCGTCGAGCACGCTACATCATGAAGAACCCCAGACCTGCCTGAACTAGTTGTGGCGTCACACACTACATCACACAACACTCTCCACACACACACACACACACACACACACACACTCTCTCACACGCACACACTCGCACACTCTCACACGCACTCTCACACACACACACAAACTCACACACACTCGCGCACACACACACACACACACTCTCTCACACACACTCGCACACACACACACTCTTCTCTCACACACTCGCACACTCACACACACTCGCACACTCATACACTCTCACACACACACACTTTCTCACACACTCACACACTCTCTCACACACACTCACTCACACACTCTCACACACACTCACACACTCTCACACACACTCACACACTCTCTCACACACACTCACACACTCGCACACTCACACACTCACACACACTCACACACTCTCACACACACTCACACACTCTCTCACACTCTCTCACACACACTCACACAAACTCGCACACTCAAACACTCTCACACACACACACTTTCTCACACACTCACACACTCTCTCACACACACTCACACACACTCACGCACACTCACACACTCTCACACACACTCACACACACTCACACACTCTCTCTCACACACACTCTCTCTCTCTCACACACACACACTCTCTCTCTCTCTCTCACACACACACACTCTCACGTCACAGACTTCTGCTGATTCATGTACAGTTCATTATAATGACTGCAGACCGACACAAACACACAGTTCAGTCTCTGTTGATGCTTGTGTCTTCAGGATTTGTCTGGCTGAGATGTATCAGGATAAAGAGCTGATGGCCAAATTCATGAACCGAACTGGCGACTATAACGATGCGAAGGTGAGACGCGCCGCTGAAATTATTCATTGATGTCTTGTGGTTTTTTATAATGATTCTGAAGTTATGAATCCGTTCTCAGTTGAATGGCATGTTCTGCTTGAAACCTAAACCTTCTACACGTCCACAAAAACTATTCATTCTCTTGATACCTGTGAAAAGGCCCTTCGTGTTCATCCAGATTTAGTTTTAGATTTTAAGAAAAACAATTCTAATGTGTTTTTCACCCATGAAAATGGCCAAAGAAGCTGGCTTAATAAACAGTAAAGCATTAATAAATAGTACTTTGAAATCGGATCGTGGCTCAATGAATCACATTGATTTGTGAAGTGCCTATAAATTCAAACTTCACTGTGTGTGTGTTACAGGTGTGTGCTGCAGAGTATAAGGAGTTTGTTCGTGCTCTGAGGTCAAAGTTCAGCTCCAGCTACGGCTTCAGCGACATCATCATACCAGACACTAGAGAGCAGCTCTTCAACAAGTACACACACTCACACACACACACACACTCACACACAGCACTCGCACACACACACACACTCGCGCACACACTCACTCACGCACTCACACTCACACACTCGCACACACACACACACTCGCACACACACACACTCGCACACACACTCTCGCACACACACACTCGCACACACACACACACTCTCACACACACTCTCTCACTCGCACACACACACCTCACACACACTCTCTCACCACACACACTCACACTCACACTACACACACACACACACTCTCACACACACACACTCACATTCTCACACTCACACACTCAACACTCACACACACACACACACACTCATACACACACTCACACACACACACTTACACACACTCACACTCTCACACACACACACTCACACTCTCACACACACTTTCACACACTCACACAAACACTCACACTCTCACACACATACACACACACTCACACACACACACACACACACTTACACACACACACACACACATACTCACACTCTCACACACTCATACACACGCACTCATCCACACACACACACACACACAATTTTCCAATTCACAATTTCTCAACATTTTCTGTTTTATTTTTAAGTGTAGTTGAAGTTTTATAAAAAAAAATCATTTTTATTCGTTTATTTTTTTATATTAATGTTTCTGTATGGCTTTAAATTGTTTATCTCATGGTTAGATCTAATACTTCTATCAGTTAGTTGTGAAGGAATTAATTTTCACTTATTTTTATTTAACTTCAGCTTATTTCCATTAACAAAAACTATTTTTAATAGTTTTACTAAATAATAACACTGACACACTCTTATTCTCTGTGGACGTCTTTCAGTCTAAGTGTGTGTGTGTGTGTGTGTTTTCTCAGGTTTAAGGTGTTTGCGATCGGAGACGGATCAACTGAACGCACTAAAGACATCGTCAAGAGGTGTGCGTGTGCTCTAAATTAATCTTTATTATTGTTTAGTAAATTTATAAAATTATTTATTTATATAGATTAAAAAAAGAAAAGTAAATGTAAGATGACTGAGAAGGCTTCAGTTCTTGTGCTGCTGGTTTTTAATTTGCATTAGAAGACGTTAATGTTTTTTGTTTAGACATAAGTTAATCATCTCTGTGTTCATCAGTGGTGTTTGTGTGTAACTGCTTGTGGACTGTAATGATCGTGTGTGTGTTTCAGGATCGACGATATTCATGTTCTGGTGCTGTTTAATTTGATTCAGAGCACACTAGTGCTCACCAACGCCCAGATGAAGAACTACAGGCCCTTCCAGGTACACACACACACACACACACACACACACACAAGTGTTGATATAGTGTTCATGTGTCACTGATCATGTCCGTCTCTCGGTGTGTCAGACGTTCTGTCTTTACACGCGCTACAGGGAGGAGGTTTTGTCTCAGGCCTTCCAGACGTGTCGTAATCGTGCGCTAGTGAACCGCCGGCGGCCCGCGTCCAGCTACGGCCTGAAGTGCCACGCGCTGCCCTTCCTGCCCATGTCCTACCAGCTCTCACAGCACTACTACAAGTAACTCTCACACACCAAAACATGATTTCAGATAGCCTGCAGTGTGCTCATGTTCACTGTCCGCCGCAGGTTCTTCACGTGGCGTTTCCCCAGCACAATCTATAACGAGGCGTTCGATCTGCTGACGGGTTTGTACGAGGCCGGCGGCAGCGACAGACCCAACAGCTTCTCCTTCCAGAAGGAGCCTGAGACGCCGGGAGCACAGCCGGAGACGGACGAGGACGAGACGCAGGGCATGCTGCAGCTCCCCATGGATGCTCCGGGGGGCGCCAGCGCCTGCTGCCTGACCCTCATGACCCTGGGGCTGCTGTCTGTGGACGTCAGCATCCCGCAGCAGATCGTGGTGGTGGACAGCACGCTGATGGACAGCGACGTAGTCAAGAGGTACTGTACACGGTTAACACGCACTGATATACACGCTGAAGACTCCATATCTGCGATAAAGACTCACTACCGATGTACACGCTAAAGACTCACTACTGTTAAACATGCTAAAGACTTGCTACGGATATATGTGCCAAAGACTCGTTACGGATATATGCGCCAAAGACTCGTTACAGATATATGCGCCAAAGACTCGTTACCGATAAATGTGCTAAAGACTCGTTACAGATATATGAGCCAAAGACTAGTTACCAATAAATGTGCTAAAGACTCGTTACAGATATATGTGCCAAAGACTCGTTACCGATATATGCGCCAAAGACTCGTTACCGATATATGAGCCAAAGACTCGTTACCAATAAATGCGCTAAAGGCTCCTTACCGAAATATGCGCCAGTGACTCACATCACATTACAGATATATGTGCTAAAGACTCGTTACCGATATATGCGCCAAAGACTCGTTACCGATATATGCGCCAAAGACTCGTTACCGATATATGCCCAAAGACTCGTTACAGATATATGCGCCAAAGACTCATTACGATATATGCTCCAAAGACTCGTTACCGATATATGCGCCAAAGACTCGTTACCGATATGCGCCAAAGACTCGTTACCGATATATGCCCAAAGACTCGTTACAGATATATGCTCCAAAGACTCGTTACCGATATATGCTCCAAAGACTCGTTACGATAATGCTCCAAAGACTCGTTACGATATATGCTCCAAAGACTCGTTACCGATATATGCCCAAAGACTCGTTACAGATATATGCTCCAAAGACTCGTTACCGATATATGCTCCAAAGACTCGTTACCGATATATGCTCCAAAGACTCGTTACCGATATATGCTCCAAAGACTCGTTACAGATATATGCTCAAAGACTCGTTACAGATATATGCTCCAAAGACTCGTTACCGATATATGCTCCAAAGACTCGTTACCGATATATGCTCCAAAGACTCGTTACCGATATATGCTCCAAAGACTCGTTACCGATATATGCTCCAAAGACTCGTTACAGATATATGCTCCAAAGACTCGTTACAGATATATGCTCCAAAGACTCGTTACCGATATATGCTCCAAAGACTCGTTACCGATATATGCTCCAAAGACTCGTTACCGATATATGCTCCAAAGACTCGTTACCGATATATGCTCCAAAGACTCGTTACAGATATATGCTCCAAAGACTCGTTACCGATATATGCTCCAAAGACTCGTTACCGATATATGCTCCAAAGACTCGTTACAGATATATGCTCCAAAGACTCGTTACCGATATATGCTCCAAAGACTCGTTACAGATATATGCTCCAAAGACTCGTTACCGATATATGCTCCAAAGACTCGTTACCGATATATGCTCCAAAGACTCGTTACCGATACATGCTCCAAAGACTCGTTACAGATATATGCACCAAAGACTCGTTACGATATATGCGCCAAAGACTCGTTACCGATATATGCTCCAAAGACTCGTTACCGATATATGCTCCAAAGACTCGTTACCGATATATGCTCCAAAGACTCGTTACCGATATATGCTCCAAAGACTCGTTACCGATATATGCTCCAAAGACTCGTTACCGATATATGCTCCAAAGACTCGTTACAGATATATGCACCAAAGACTCGTTACAGATATACACGCCAAAGACTGTTACAGATATATGCCCAAAGACTCGTTACCGATATATGCTCCAAAGACTTGTTACTGATATACACGCCAAAAACTCGCTACAGCTGACTGTGTGTGTGTTTCAGCCTCACTAAAGCGCTGGAGGAGGATGAGGAGGAGGATGACGACGAGAGGAAGAGGAGACTGGAGGTCAAATCCACTCAGGCGTCTCACACTAATTACCTGCTGATGAGGGGTTATTACACACCTGGAGTCCTGCGCTCTCAGACACACAACTCCAACAGCACCGACAGCATCATGGTCAACACCTGCAACGTCCATCTGCGGCTGAGACAGACGCCCGCGCACACACTCTTCAGCAGCAGCGGTCAGCACTCACACACACACACCACTCACTCAAACACACAACACACTTACACTTACTCACTCGCACGCCACACACACACACACACTCATGGTGTTCTCATTGGTGTCTATGTGTGTCTCGTGTAGCTGCTGCTGTCTCAGCTCTTTCTCCGTCCGCTCCTCCGTCTCTCCCGCTGTTCTTCACACGTGTGTATCGCTCGGATCCCGTTGATCCGCAGGTGTTCCTGGAGCGCTGTGTGAGCGTGCTGGGATACGGAGCGCAGGATGTGCAGGCGGTGACGGAGATCAGGGCGCCGTGGAGGAGGAGGCGGAGTTTGGTGTTGACAGACAGGACCTCTGCGAGCGCTTCATACACCTGGATCAGCTCGAGGATGGGCGGAGCAGAACACTCCTGCAGTACATACAGGTGAGAGAGAGACAAACCTGTGATGAGTGAGCATTCCCCGCGGGTTCAGCTGTGCTGATGTGTGTGTGTGTGTGTGTGCAGGATCTGGTGGACGGGGAGCAGCTGCTGGAGGCGGGCGCTCTCTCTCAGAGGCTGGTGTGTGCGGACGCTGCGTCTCATTGGCTGTTACAGAGCAGGTGTGGAGGTGTGCAGATACAGCAGGTGTGCTCAATGAGAAGCCCCGCCCACGACACACCCCCACCTACTAAGAGACAGGCCCTGGAATCAGAATTACAGGAGACAGTTGCTATGGAACCTGTCTCCACGGACACAGCTGTCAATCAGACCATCTCCTCGGACACAGCTGAGAGTCAGCCTGTTTCCATGGAGATTGATGCTGAGGAGGCAGTTGCCATGGAGGAGGACGGTCCACAAAGATGACGGAGGCTCAGAACAGCGTATGTCAGATGACAAAGGGGCGGAGCTTAACACAGACCCCGCCTCCTCTCAGATGAAAGTTGTGTGTTTGGAAGGTGTTTTGACTCTGGTTTGTGGTGTGTGTGTGTTGTGTTTGATGTTTTGTTGTGTTTCAGACGGAGCTGAAGGAGCTGCTGATCAGGACACACAGTGAGTCACACACTCATTCACACGGACCTCTGGGATGCTCGGTTCTGATAGACCTTGTTCACTTTTCCATGTTTCTCAGCAGCGGAAGTCATATATATATGTGTATATATATCAAATGCATTTTTTGCACGACTTTCAATCAAAGGAAAAAAAACTGAGAGAGCCTGATAAGGTCAGAAGAGAGAACGATGTCGTCACAGTCTGGTGAAAGGCTGTGTTGGACTCTTAATGTTTCTGTGTGATGAAGAGTTGAGTGTGATGCAGTGGTCTGTTCTCTCCTCTGTCAGCGGGTCGGTGCGGTTCGTCAGCCGGCCGTGGCGTGTGGTGGACGGCTCGCTCAATCGGCCCGTGTGTAAAGGCATGCTGGAGTCTCTGCTGCTGCACATCATGTCCAGCCCGGCTCTGCTGGAGTCCCAGCTGCTGCAGCACTACAGTCAGGTTCTGCAGCCCGTGGTGGTTCTGGACCTGCTGCAGGTGACACACACATTCACAGAGTATCAGAGTTACTCATGAGTGCATTTGAGTCCTCTGCTTGAATTCAGTCGCCTGTGGCACTCGCGGGGGGGGCTTATATCACCATATGATTCGTTTTATTTCACCATAACAGTATATGTGACCCTGGAGCACAAAACCAGTCATAAGGGTCAATTTTTCAAAATTGAGATTTATGCATCATCTGAAAGCTGAATAAATAGCTTTCCATTGATGTATGGTTTGTTATGATAGAACAATATTTGTAAATCTGGAATCTGAGGGTGCAAAAAAATCTAAATATTGAGAAAATCATCTTTAAAGTTGTTCAAATGAAGTCTTAGCAATGCATATTACTAATCAAAAATTAAGTTTTGATATATTTACGGTTGGACATTTACTAAATATCTTCATGGGACATGATCTTAATATCTAATGATTTTTAGCATAAAAGAAAAATTTATAATTTTGACTCATACAATGTATTGTTGTCTATTGCTACAAATATACCTGTGTTACTTATGACTGCTTTTGTGCTGCAGGGACACATATGTCACGATATAGTTATTTTTCACCAGTGTCAAAATCACAAAAATCTAATACTAGCCTAATAATAATAAATAAACAAAAAACTCAAGCTCACTGAAGACAAGTAAACAGACAGCGATTTAAATAAGAGACCAATTACAAGCGATATGACAACTGAGTTCTCTTTCACTGCTGATTGCACTTCAATGGCTTAAAATCACTTGTTTTTTAACCACAATGCTTAAAAATGTGTGAAAATTATGTTTTCATAACCATGTAGCACAGCAACATCACGCGAGCGTTTAACCATGATACAGACAATAATCGTGTCTACCAGTGTATATTGCCCACCCCTAGTGTCCTGATTATTTCAAGTGTTCTCATAGAAGAGTGTGTGTGTGTGTGTGTGTGTGTGTGTCTGTCTCTCTGTGTGTGTGTGTGTGTGTGTCTCTCTCTCTGTGTGTGTGTGTGTGTGTGTCTGTCTCTCTGTGTGTGTGTGTGTGTGTGTGTGTGTGTCTCTCTCTGTGTGTGTGTGTGTGTGTGTGTGCTCTCTCTGTGTGTGTGTGTGTGTGTGTGTGTGTGTGTGTGTGTGTGTGTCTCTGTGTGTGTGTGTGTGTGTCTCTCTCTCTGTGTGTGTGTGTGTGTGTGTCTCTCTCTGTGTGTGTGTGTGTGTCTCTGTGTGTGTGTGTGTGTGTGTGTGTGTCTCTCTCTCTGTGTGTGTGTGTGTCTCTCTCGTGTGTGTGTGTGTGTGTGTGTGTCTCAGCTCTTTCTCCGTCCGCTCCTCCGTCTCTCCCGCTGTTCTTCACACGTGTGTATCGCTCGGATCCCATTGATCCGCAGGCGTTCCTGGAGCGCTGTGTGAGCGTGCTGGGATACGGAGCGCAGGATGTGCAGGCGGTGACGGAGATCAGGCGTGCCGTGGAGGAGGAGGCGGAGTTTGGCGTTGACAGACAGGACCTCTGCGAGCGCTTCATACACCTGGATCAGCTCGAGGATGGGCGGAGCAGAACACTCCTGCAGTACATACAGGTGAGAGAGAGACAAACCTGACAAACCTGAGAGAGACAAACCATGACAAACCTGTGATGAGTGAGTGTTCCCTGCGGGTTCAGCTGTGCTGAGAGTGTGTGTGTGTGTGTGTGTGTGTGTGTGCAGGATCTGGTGGACGGGGAGCAGCTGCTGGAGGCGGGCGCTCTCTCTCAGAGACTGGTGTGTGCGGACGCCGCGTCTCATTGGCTGTTACAGAGCAGGTGTGGAGGTGTGCAGATACAGCAGGTTTGCTCAATGAGAAGCCCCGCCCACGACACACCCCCACCTACTAAGAGACAGGCCCTGGAATCAGAATTACAGGAGACAGTTGCTATGGAACCTGTCTCCACGGACACAGCTGTCAATCAGACCATCTCCACAGACACAGCTGAGAGTCAGCCTGTTTCCATGGAGATTGATGCTGAGGAGGCAGTTGCCATGGAGGAGGCGGTCCACAAAGATGACGGAGGCTCAGAACAGCGTATGTCAGATGACAAAGCGGCGGAGCTTAAGACAGACCCCGCCTCCTCTCAGATGAAAGGCGTGTGTTTGGAGGTGTTTTGACTCTGGTTTGTGGTGTGTGTGTGTTGATGTTTCTGTTGTTGTTGTTGTTTCAGACGGAGCTGAAGGAGCTGCTGATCAGGACACACAGTGAGTCACACACTCATTCACACGGACCTCTGGGATGCTCGGTTCTGATAGACCTCTTTCACTTTTCCATGTTTCTCAGCAGCGGAAGTCATATATATATATGTGTATATATATCAAATGCATTTTTTGCACGACTTTCAATCAAAGGATAAAATATGAGATAGCTTGATAAGGTCAGAAGAGAGAACGATGTCGTCACAGTCTGGTGGAAAGGCTCTATTGGACTCTTAATGTTTCTGTGTGATGAAGAGTTGAGTGTGATGCAGTGGTCTGTTCTCTCCTCCGTCAGCGGGTCGGTGCGGTTCGTCAGCCGGCCGTGGCGTGTGGTGGACGGCTCGCTCAATCGGCCCGTGTGTAAAGGCATGCTGGAGTCTCTGCTGCTGCACATCATGTCCAACCCGGCTCTGCTGGAGTCCCAGCTGCTGCAGCACTACAGTCAGGTTCTGCAGCCCGTGGTGGTTCTGGACCTGCTGCAGGTGACACACACATTCACAGAGTATCAGAGTTACTCATGAGTGCATTTGAGTCCTCTCTGCTTGAATTCAGTCACCTGTGGCACTCGCAGGGGGGGGGAGCGATATGACCGATATGATCAATTTCATTTTATTTCACGATAACACTATATATCACGATATAGTTATTCTTCACTAGGGTTGGGTATCATTTGAATTGTCTTTTTACAAAGCATTCTGTTGCAGCTGAATAACTCGAGCAAAAATCGGCAGCCTACAGAACACTGCAAGAGGAATTTAACAAAAATAGCACAGCAAAAACAACTAGATTAAAATAAATTTCAAATATTAAATGTGTTAAAGACAAGTAAACAGTCAGTGTCCCCCCACTAGTGTCCTGATTATTTCATGTGTTCTGACAGAAGTGTGTCTGCGTGTGTGTGTGTGTGTGTGTGTCGCGCGTCTATGTGTGTGCGTGCGTCTGTGTGTGTGTCTCTGTGTGTGTGTGCGTGTCTCTGTGTGTGTGTGCTGTCTCTGTGTGTGTGCGTGCTCTGTGTGTGTGTGTGTCTCTGTGTGTGTGTGCGTCTCGTGTGTGTGTGCGTCTCTGTGTGTCTCTGTGTCGGTGTGTGTGTGTGTGTGTGTGTCTCTGTGTCTGTGTGCTGTGTGTGTGCTGTGTCGTGTGTGTGTGTGTGTGTGTGTGTGTCTCTCATCAGGTTCTGATGGACGTGGTGCTGTGTGAGGAAGCGCTACACCGTCCAGCAGCACAAACCATCGCTCTTCTCCAAGCCCAGAGTGCCTGCAGGTCAAAGGTCAGGCCCTGAGGTCAGTCTGAGGGACGCTGGGACGGTGTTTTACGAGTCCGACGGTGGACTGCGTGCTCAGACTGGCGCGGCTCTTTCCTCACGAGCTCAACTGGAACAAATGGGTGCAGCTGTGTCTGCGCGCGTGATGCTATTTATGTTCTTTATATGATCTCTTCTGTTCATAAATCAAAATAAAGATGTATTTCCATGATCTACCACTTCAGTTAACCATGTTTCTGGAGCAGCCAGCTGTATTATTTTGATGATGGAGGATGTGCACCGAGAGATAAACGATGAGAAAATGTGAATATTACAGAAGAAGAGGATCTGAAGCAGCTGTTAAACAGAGATGATTTACATAATCGTAGTGAGAAATGATTGTGTAAAGGCTTTTATTTTGGACGTTGTTTGGAGATTAATCACACCACATGTGGTGTAAAGGTTGTCTTGATGGTATGTGTCTGCTTCTGTAATGTGTGTCTGTCTTGTGTCTTGTGTGTTGTGTGTCTGTGTGTGTGTGTGTCTGTGTGTGTGTGTGTCTTATGTGTGTGTGTGTGTGTGTCTGTGTGTCTAGTGTGTGTGCTCTGTGTGTGTTGCGTCTGTGTGTTGTGTGTGTGATCTGTCTGTGTCTGTGTGAATGTGTGTGTCTCATCAGGTTCTGATGGACGTGGGCTGTGTGAGGAAGCGCTACACCGTCCAGCAGCACAAACCGTCACTCTTCTCCAAGCCCAGAGCCCGCAGGTCAAAGGTCAGGCCGAGGTCAGTCTGAGGGACGCTGGGACGGTGTTTTACGAGCCGACGGTGGACTGCGTGCTCAGACTGGCGCGGCTCTTTCCTCACGAGCTCAACTGGAACAAATGGGTGCAGCTGTGTCTGCGTGCGTGATGCTATTTATGTTTTTATATGATCTCTTCTGTTCACAAATCAAAATAAAGACTTTCCATGATCTACCACTTCAGTTAAACATGCTTCTGGAGCAGCCAGCTGTATTATTTTGATGATGGAGGATGTGCACCGAGAGATAAACAATGAGAAAATGTGAATATTACAGAAGAAGAGGATCTGAAGCAGCTTTAAACAGAGATGATTTACATAATCAGTGAGAAATGATTGTGTAAAGGCTTTTATTTTGGACGTTTTTGGAGATTAATCACACCACATTGGATTAAAAGGCTAATTTACATTTGAACTGGTATGTTTCATC
>CM041797.1:57934862-57942362 GCA_023376895.1 Aspiorhynchus laticeps
GAGACGGAGGAGCGGACGGAGAAAGAGCTGAGACAGCAGCAGCTACACGAGACACACAGAGACACCAATGAGAACACCATGAGTGTTGTGTGTGTGGTGCGAGTGAGTAAGTGTGTGTGTGTGTGAGTAAGTGTGTGTTTGTGTGAGAGTGTGTGTGTGTGTTTGAGTGAGAGTGTGTGTGTGTGTGTGTGAGTGCTGACCGCTGCTGCTGAAGAGTGTGTGGCGGGCGTCTGTCTCAGCCGCAGATGGACGTTGCAGGTGTTGACCATGATGCTGTCGGTGCTGTTGGAGTTGTGTGTCTGAGAGCGCAGGACTCCAGGTGTGTTTAACCCCTCATCAGCAGGTAATTGTGTGAGACGCCTGAGTGGATTTGACCTCCAGTCTCCTCTTCCTCTCGTCGTCTCCTCCTCCTCATCCTCCTCCAGCGCTTTAGTGAGGCTGAAACACACCACACAGTCAGCTGCAGCGAGTTTTTGGAGTGTATATCAGTAACAAGTCTTTGGAGCATATATCGGTAATGAGTATTTGGCACGTACATCAGTAACAGTCTTTTGCGTGTATATCTGTAACGAGTCTTTGGTGCATATATCTGTAACGTGTCTTTGGAGCATATATCGGTAACGAGTCTTTGGTGCATATATCGGTAACGTTGTCTTTGGTGCATATATCGGTAACGAGTCTTTGGCTATATATCTGTAACGTGTCTTTGGTGCATATATCGGTAACGAGTCTTTGGAGCATATATCGGTAATGAGTCTTTGGCACATATATCAGTAACAAGTCTTTGGAGTGTATATCGGTAACGAGTCTTTGGAGCATTTATCTGTAACGAGTCTTTGGAGCATGTATCGGTAACGAGTCTTTGGAGCATATATCGGTAACGAGTCTTTGGAGCATATATCTGTAACGAGTCTTTGGAGCATATTATCGGTAACGAGTCTTTGGAGCATATATCTGTAACGAGTCTTTGGAGCATATATCGGTAACGAGTCTTTGGGCATATATCGGTAACGAGTCTTTGGAGCATATATCTGTAACGAGTCTTTGGAGCATATATCTGTAACGAGTCTTTGGAGCATATATCGGTAACGAGTCTTTGGAGCATATATCTGTAACGAGTCTTTGGAGCATGTATCGGTAAACGAGTCTTTGGAGATATATCGGTAACGAGTCTTTGGAGCATATATCTGTAACGAGTCTTTCGGAGCATATATCTGTAACAAGTCTTTGGGGCATATATCGGTAACGAGTCTTTGGGGCATATATCGGTAACGAGTCTTTGGCATATATCGGTAACGAGTCTTTGGAGCATATATCTGTAACGTGTCTTTGGTGCATATATCTGTAACGAGTCTTTGGAGCATATATCGGTAACGAGTCTTTGGAGCATGTATCAGTAACGAGTCTTTGGAGCATGTAGCAGTAACGAGTCTTTGGAGCATATATCTGTAATGAGTCTTTGGGGCATATATCGGTAACGAGTCTTGGCGCATATATCGACAACGAGACTTTGGCGCATCTATCGGTAACGAGTCTTTGGTGCATATATCGGTAATGAGTCTTTGGCGCATATATCTGTAACGAATCTTTGAGGCATATATCGGTAACGAGTCTTTGGCGCATATTTCGGTAACGAGTCTTTAGCGCATATATCGGTAAGGAGTATTTAGCACATATATCTGTAATGTGATGTGAGTCACTGGCGCATATTTCGGTAAGGAGCCTTTAGCGCATTTTATTGTAACGAGTCTTTGGCTCATATATCGGTAACGAGTCTTTGGCGCATATATCGGTAACGAGTCTTTGGCACATATATCTGTAACGAGTCTTTTAGCACATTTATTGGTAACTAGTCTTTGGTCATATATCTGTAACGAGTCTTTAGCACATTTATCGGTAACGAGTCTTTGGCGCATATATCTGTAACGAGTCTTTGGCGCATATATCCGTAACGAGTCTTTGGCACATATATCCGTAGCAAGTCTTTAGCATGTTTAACAGTAGTGAGTCTTTAGCGTGTACATCGGTAGTGAGTCTTTATCGCAGATATGGAGTCTTCAGCGTGTATATCAGTGCGTGTTAACCGTGTACAGTACCTCTTGACTACGTCGCTGTCCATCAGCGTGCTGTCCACCACCACGATCTGCTGCGGGATGCTGACGTCCACAGACAGCAGCCCCAGGGTCATGAGGGTCAGGCAGCAGGCGCTGGCGCCCCCCGGAGCATCCATGGGAGCTGCAGCATGCCCTGCGTCTCGTCCTCGTCCGTCTCCGGCTGTGCTCCCGGCGTCTCAGGCTCCTTCTGGAAGGAGAAGCTGTTGGGTCTGTCGCTGCCGCCGGCCTCGTACAAACCCGTCAGCAGATCGAACGCCTCGTTATAGATTGTGCTGGGAAACGCCACGTGAAGAACCTGCGGCGGACAGTGAACATGAGCACACTGCAGGCTATCTGAAATCATGTTTTGGTGTGTGAGAGTTACTTGTAGTAGTGCTGTGAGAGCTGGTAGGACATGGGCAGGAAGGGCAGCGCGTGGCACTTCAGGCCGTAGCTGGACGCGGGCCGCCGGCGGTTCACTAGCGCACGATTACGACACGTCTGGAAGGCCTGAGACAAAAACCTCCTCCCTGTAGCGCGTGTAAAGACAGAACGTCTGACACACCGAGAGACGGACATGATCAGTGACACATGAACACTATATCAACACGTGTGTGTGTTGTGTGTGTGTGTTGTGTGTGTGTACCTGGAAGGGCCTGTAGTTCTTCATCTGGGCGTTGGTGAGCACTAGTGTGCTCTGAATCAAATTAAACAGCACCAGAACATGAATATCGTCGATCCTGAAACACACACACGATCATTACAGTCCACAAGCAGTTACACACAAACACCACTGATGAACACAGAGATGATTAACTTATGTCTAAACAAAAAACATTAACGTCTTCTAATGCAAATTAAAAACCAGCAGCACAAGAACTGAAGCCTTCTCAGTCATCTTACATTTACTTTTCTTTTTTTAATCTATATAAATAAATAATTTTATAAATTTACTAAACAATAATAAAGATTAATTTAGAGCACACGCACACCTCTTGACGATGTCTTTAGTGCGTTCAGTTGATCCGTCTCCGATCGCAAAAACCTTAAACCTGAGAAAACACACACACACACACACACTTAGACTGAAAGACGTCCACAGAGAATAAGAGTGTGTCAGTGTTATTATTTAGTAAAACTATTAAAAATAGTTTTTGTTAATGGAAATAAGCTGAAGTTAAATAAAAATAAGTGAAAATTAATTCCTTCACAACTAACTGATAGAAGTATTAGATCTAACCATGAGATAAACAATTTAAAGCCATACAGAAACATTAATATAAAAAATAAACGAATAAAAATGATTTTTTTTTTATAAAACTTCAACTACACTTAAAAATAAAACAGAAAATGTTGAGAAATTGTGAATTGGAAAATTGTGTGTGTGTGTGTGTGTGGATGAGTGCGTGTGTATGAGTGTGTGAGAGTGTGAGTATGTGTGTGTGTGTGTGTGTAAGTGTGTTGTGTGTGTGTGTGAGTGTGTGTGTGTTATGTTGGTGAGATGTGTGAGTGTTGTGGTGTGAGTGAGTGTGTGTGTGTGAGAGTGTGAGTGTGTGTAAGTGTGTGTGTGTGAGTGTGTGTATGTGTGTGTGTGTGTGTGTGTGGTGTGTGTGTGAGTGTTTGTGTGAGTGTGAGAATGTGAGTGTGTGAGTGGTTGTGAGTGTGTGTGAGAGTGAGTGTGTGGTGTGAGTGTGTGTGTGAGTGAGAGAGTGTGTGTGAGAGTGTGTGTGTGTGTGTGTGCGAGTGAGAGAGTGTGTGTGAGAGTGTGTGTGTGTGTGCGAGTGTGTGTGTGCGAGAGTGTGTGTGCGAGTGTGTGTGTGTGCGGAGTGTGTGTGTTGTTTGTTGTGCGAGTGTGTGAGTGTGAGTGCGTGAGTGAGTGTTGTGTGCGCGAGTGTGTGTGTGTGCGAGTGCGTGAGTGTGAGTGTGTGAGTGTGTACTTGTTGAAGAGCTGCTCTCTAGTGTCTGGTATGATGATGTCGCTGAAGCCGTAGCTGGAGCTGAACTTTGACCTCAGAGCACGAACAAACTCCTTATACTCTGCAGCACACACCTGTAACACACACACAGTGAAGTTTGAATTTATAGGCACTTCACAAATCAATGTGATTCATTGAGCCACGATCCGATTTCAAAGTACTATTTATTAATGCTTTACTGTTTATTAAGCCAGCTTCTTTGGCCATTTTCATGGGTGAAAAACACATTAGAATTGTTTTTCTTAAAATCTAAAACTAAATCTGGATGAACACGAAGGGCCTTTTCACAGGTATCAAGAGAATGAATAGTTTTTGTGGACGTGTAGAAGGTTTAGGTTTCAAGCAGAACATGCCATTCAACTGAGAACGGATTCATAACTTCAGAATCATTATAAAAAACCACAAGACATCAATGAATAATTTCAGCGGCGCGTCTCACCTTCGCATCGTTATAGTCGCCAGTTCGGTTCATGAATTTGGCCATCAGCTCTTTATCCTGATACATCTCAGCCAGACAAATCCTGAAAACACAAGCATCAACAGAGACTGAACTGTGTGTTTGTGTCGGTCTGCAGTCATTATAATGAACTGTACATGAATCAGCAGATGTCTGTGACGTGAGAGTGTGTGTGTGAGAGTGAGAGAGAGTGTGTGTGTTGTGTGTGAGAGAGAGAGTGTGTGTGAGAGAGTGTGTGAGTGTGTGTGAGTGTGTGTGAGAGTGTGTGAGTGTGCGTGAGTGTGTGTGAGTGTGTGTGAGAGAGTGTGTGAGTGTGTGAGAAAGTGTGTGTGTGTGAGAGTGTATGAGTGTGCGAGTTTGTGTGAGTGTGTGTGAGAGAGTGTGTGAGTGTGTGTGAGAGTGTGTGAGTGTGTGTGAGTGTGTGAGTGTGCGAGTGTGTGTGAGTGTGTGTGAGAGAGTGTGTGAGTGTGTGTGAGAGTGTGTGAGTGTGTGTGAGAGTGTGTGAGTGAGTGTGTGTGAGAGAGTGTGTGAGTGTGTGAGAAAGTGTGTGTGTGTGAGAGTGTATGAGTGTGCGAGTGTGTGTGAGTGTGCGAGTGTGTGAGAGAAGAGTGTGTGTGTGCGAGTGTGTGTGAGAGAGTGTGTGTGTGTGTGCGCGAGTGTGTGTGTGTGTTGTGTGTGTGTGTGTGAGTGTGTGTTGAGAGTGTGTGTGTGAGTGTGTGTGTGTGTGTGTGTGTGTGTGTGTGTGTGTACACCTGTAGTTCAGGCAGGTCTGCGGGTTCTTCATGATGTAGCGTGCTCGACGGCCGACAGACAGCGAGGTTTTATCCAGAGATAACTCAAACTCAGCGTGCAGCACGTCTCGCACCACCGTCCAGGGCACGAACGGTCCCTTCAGCTGACACACACACACACACACACACACACACACACAGAGAGAGACACACGCACGCACACAGACACAGAGAGAGACACGCACACACACACAAACAAAAGGAAACGCATTACTTTCCATAATAAGTAACAAAGTAACATAATTAGTTACTTTTTTAGGGAGTAATGCATTACTTTTAAAAGTAACTTTCCCCAACACTGATGTATTAGTGTGTGTGTGTGTGAGAGTGTGCGTGCGAGTGTGTGAGAGTGTGCGTGCATGTGAGTGTGTGTGTGAGTGTGTGTGTGTGTGTGTGTGTGTGTGTGTGCATGTGTGTGTGTGTGTGTACCTTGCGGTTGAGGAAGTGGCTGGCGACGCGGCACAGCATCAGCAGGCTGTCCTCCATGTGTGTCCAGGTCACTCTCTGTCTGGTCATCTGCAGGAGAGCGCGGCGGTCCGTCTCGTCCTGAGCCTGGCTCTGCCTGCTCAGTCGCACTGACACACACACACACACAGTTTAAACACATGACTTCATGAGTGTTCAGTGCTAATGTCCTGCTAGTGTTAGTCACCTCTCTTCTTCTTGCGGGCAGGTTTGCTGCTCTTCTTCTCTCTCTTGCGTTTGAGGTTTCGTCCTCCGCGCACCTCCTGGTTCCTGCTGGACGGCTCTGAGCTGGTGCGCACCTCCTCCTCCAGGACAGCAGGGGGCGCCGCCTTCACGCCGCTCTGAGCCGCTGCGGACGCAGAGAAACCGCTTCACTAACGCAACAGCAGACTCAGACTCAGTGTGTGAGTGTGTGCACGTGTGTGTGTGTGAGTGTGAGTGAGAGTGTGTGTGTGAGTGTGTGTGTGTGTGTTGTTACCGGAGAGCGTGGCAGGTTTGGGCAGTGGGAGTTTGGACAGCGGGAGTTTGGACAGCAGGTTCCTCAGTCGGACCGTATGATGGGTTCCAGTGCTCTGATAACAACACAAGCACATTAACACACCACTGCAACACTACTGACACGGCTCTATACAGTGTGTGTGTGTGTGTGCGCACCGGTTTGCTGGAGTTGATCAGGTGACTGGTCCAGGTCCAGTTGCGTTTCAGATGGCCGAAGAAAGATGAGTCCAGTCCGCCTGCGCCCTGCCCGTCGCCGGGGGTAACGCCCTCATCCACCACGTCACAACTGCCCCTAGCAACCGAGAACACAGCGCCATATGACATCAGCCAATCAGGCGGCAGACAGTCCAGCTTGAGCCAATCAGGGCGGCTGACTCACTGTAACGTGTACAGCAGCCTGGAGTTACATGTAGTTGACATGACAACATCAGTCTCCTCCGTCTCCGCTGCACCTTCGCTAGGACGCTGCCGGATCACACCTGAAACACACAAACATATATATGTGCGTGTGTGTATATATATAAGATATTTTGAAGAAGGTTTGTAATCAGGCTGTTCTGGGGCACCATTGACTTCCATAGTATTTTTTTTTCCTACTATGGAAGTCAATGGTGCCCCAATACTGCTCTGTTTCCCTCATTCTTCAAAATATCTTTCTTTGTGTTCAGCAGAACAAACACATTCATACAGGTTTGGAACTACTTGAGGGAGAGTAAACGATGACAGAATTGGGTGAACTATCCCTTTAACAGATGAAAGGGTAGCACGAGCGTATCGGACATTCAAACTAATGTTTATTGTGAATATGAGATTGATCTGAAGAATGAATGCTGTATCAGATGCAGGTAATCACGATTACTTCGCCCATCTCTCTCTCATAATACTCTACTATACACAATACACCGCTTTTAATACAGTAATACAATAAGCTTTTAATAAAGCGACTCAACGTTCCTTTGTTACTGGTTCTAAAGTGACGTTTTGGGATTAGTAGCAGAGGCTTGGACTCAGTTGTTAAACTGAGATTTGAATCCGTGGCAGAAGGAAGTAGTTTTAAAGACACTGTTGTTATTTATTTATGTATTTACACTCTTGTGCTGTCGGACTGTTGTATAAACCCAATATCAGATATGGCTGTATATCGGCACGCTGTCATTACCTACGGCTGAATCACATCCATGCCGATATACAGCCATATCTCACGTCTACGAGTGTAATAT
>CM041797.1:57947362-57949862 GCA_023376895.1 Aspiorhynchus laticeps
TCTCTTAATTAACTTCTTATTTACTAAACTGTTGCAAAAAAAATCACATTATCACATTTGTAATCATGTTAATATTTGGAGAAAAGAGGCACTCTCTGTGTGATATTGATTAACTATATGAAGTGGTATAAATATGTACATTTTCTGCCCCCATATCTTGAATTTTGTGATAATTCTAAATGTATTTTAATAGACTGAATCATGCAGTGAAAGAACTCGCTCTAAAAGCACACTCGCAGACTTCACGTGATGTATGCATGCGCTCTGTAGGGCTGTTTTGAATGGTTTTTGAAAATTACTCAATGTGAAATCGCACATCGTTAAAACAAGCATTACGATATCATCACAGACGATAAATATCGCACACCCCTAATTACAAGTAGGCCGACAGTGCCCCTTAAGTAAATAAAAGGCCTTATCAGACGGGCATTAGGACCCGGGGCACGCTCTAGTGACTGCTGACTCTACTGCACGTCAATCTGTACTTGCATTCTCAAATCAAATGCTATGATCCAAAACAATCAAATCAATCTAATCACCATTCAGACATAGTGTGCTTCAAGAATCACCACACTGCTGACGTGATCTCATCACCATCACACCTTGAGCACATGTGAGTTATTCCTCTGATCGGCAAGACATATCGGCATTAAATCGGCATTTAAGTGCGGCATTTGACACAGTTGACCATGAGGTCTTGCTTGCTCGGCTAGAGCAAGTTGTGTGCATCAGAGGAACTGCATTAAGCTTGTTTCAGTCATATCTTAAAAATAGAAGCTTCTCAATCAATATTGGACGATATTTTTCTGGGGCGGTCCCCTTGACTTGTGGGGTCCCCCAAGGCTCTATTCTGCCCCTTTTATTGTTTTCTTTATATATGTTTCCTTTAGCCTCTATTTTTGAAAAGCATGGCTTGTACCATCACTGCTATGCAGACAATACTCAATACCCTGAAGCACAAAAATGGAGTAGACTCCCTTCCGATGTCAAAGCCTGGATGTCTTTGAATTTTTTTAATCTAAATGAGAGTAAAACCGAGATTGTGTTTGGTTCTTCAGAAGTCCCAAACATTTCTCATGTAAATTCTGGTGTTTTATCTCCTTCCGTTAAATCAGGTGTAAAAAACTTGGGCGTCTTTTTCGATGCATTTAAATTTGATTTTTGAGTTTTTACCAATTATGAATGTTGGCTAAAGTGAAGACATTCCTTTCTTTTAAGCACTTTGAAATTGCAATTCATGCTTTTATTTCCTCTAGAATTGATTACTGTAATTCCCCGTACCTGGGAATAAACAGTTCTTCAATATCTAGATTACAAATGGTCCAAAATGCGGCTGCGCATCTTTTAACCGGTGTTCGTAAATACATATTACTCCTGTGTTAATGTCTTTACATTGGCTCCCAGTACGCTCTAGAATTGATTTGAAGTGCTTGAATGTTTAAATGGCCTCGCTCCCCCTTACCTCTCTGACTTGTTGTGTGAATATCATCCGGAAAGAACTCTTAGGTCTGCCAACCAGAGTTTGTTGACTGTTCCGAAGTCAAAATTTAAATCTAGGGGTGATTGAGCTTTTGCCGTAGCCGCACCTAAACTTTGGAACACGTTACCGATCCATATTAGAACTGCACCAACATTACATATATTTAAATCAAAGTTAAAAACGTATCTCTTCACTATAGCCTATGACTTTGATGTTGTTTTGTTGTCTGATGTTTGCGATTCCGATAACGGTCCGATAATATCGTGCATCCCTAATAAGCATGTATCAGCTGCAGTGTACGAGAGTGTGTGTGTGTGTGTGTGTATCAGCTGCTCTGTGTGTGTGTGTGTGTGTGTGTGTGTGTGTGTGTGTGTCTGTCTGTATCAGCTGCTCTGTGTGTGTGTGTGTGTATCAGCTGCTGTGTATGAGTGTTTGTTTGAGTGTGCGTATCAGCTGATGTGTACGAATGAGTGTGAGTGTGTGTGTGCATGCATATCAGCTGCTGTGTTGTCTTGTGTGTGTGTGTCTGTATCAGCTGCTCTGTGTGTGTGTGTGTGTATCAGCTGCTCTGTGTGTGTGTGTCTGTATCAGCTGCTCTGTGTGTGTGTGTGTGTGTGTGTGTGTGTGTGTGTGTGTGTGTGTATCAGCTGCTGTGTATGAGAGTGTGTTTGAGTGTGCGTATCAGCTGATGTGTACGAATGAGTGTGAGTGTGCGCGCATATCAGCTGCTGTGAGTGTTTGTGATGTCTTGTGTGTGTGTGTGTGTGTGTGTGTGTGTGTGTGTAAGTGAATGTGTGTGTCCGCACCTTCTTCTGCACTCCGTCCTGTATGACGATGGTGTGGTAGAGTTTGAGAAGCCCCTCTCGAGACAGCGAGCGGATCAGCCTCATCACGGTCTTCTTACACACTTTAGTGTTGATGCCATCCTTCTTATCCTCCTCCATCAGCAGCTTCTGCAGCCTGGCACACACACACACACACACACGTCAGTTCTTCTGCTGTGTCTCCAGCGGTGAGAGC
>CM041797.1:57954862-57957362 GCA_023376895.1 Aspiorhynchus laticeps
TCACTACACTCTTCTTGTCTGTCTCACCTCACTCTTGTCTGTCGCAGTCAACTCACTCTTGTCTGTCGCAGTCACCTCACTCTTGTCTGTCTCACCTCACTCTTCTTGTCTGTCTCACCTCATTCTTCTTGTCTGTCTCACCTCACTCTTGTCTGTCGCACTCACCTCACTCTTCTTGTCTGTCGCACTCACCTCACTCTTCTTGTCTGTCTCACCTCACTACACTCTTCTTGTCTGTCTCACCTCACTCTTGTCTGTCGCACTCACCTGACTCTTGTCTGTCTCACCTCACTCTTCTTGTCTGTCTCACCTCACTCTTGTCTGTCTCACCTCACCTCACCCTTGTCTGTCTCGTCTCACCTCACCCTTGTCTGTCTCGTCTCACCTCACCCTTGTCTGTCTCGTCTCACCTCACTCTTGTCTGTCTCGTCTCACCTCACTCTTGTCTGTCTCGTCTCACCTCACTCTTGTCTGTCTCGTCTCACCTCACTCTTGTCTGTCTGTCTCACCTCACTCTTGTCTGTCTCACCTCACTCTTGTTTGTCTGTCTCACCTCAACTCACTCTTGTCTGTCTCACCTCACCTCACTCTTGTCTGTCTCACCTCACTCTTGTCTGTCTCACCTCACCTCACTCTTGTCTCGCCTCACCTCACTCTTGTCTGTCTCACCTCACTCTTGTCTGTCTCACCTCACTCTTGTCTGTCTCACCTCACCTCACTCTTGTCTGTCTCACCTCACTCTTGTCTGTCTCACCTCACTCTTGTCTGTCTCACCTCACTCTTGTCTGTCTCACCTCACTCTTGTCTGTCTCACCTCACTCTGGTCTTGTCTCACCTCACTCTGGTCTTGTCTCACCTCACTCTTGTCTGTCTCACCTCACTCTTGTCTGTCTCACCTCACTCTTCTTGTCTGTCTCACCTCACTCTTCTTGTCTGTCTCACCTCACTCTTCTTGTCTGTCTCACCTCACTCTTCTTGTCTGTCTCACCTCATTCTTCTTGTCTGTCTCACCTCACTCTTGTCTGTCGCACTCACCTCACTCTTCTTGTCTGTCGCACTCACCTCACTCTTCTTGTCTGTCTCACCTCACTACACTCTTCTTGTCTGTCTCACCTCACTCTTGTCTGTCGCACTCACCTGACTCTTGTCTGTCTCACCTCACTCTTCTTGTCTGTCTCACCTCACTCTTGTCTGTCTCACCTCACCTCACCCTTGTCTGTCTCGTCTCACCTCACCCTTGTCTGTCTCGTCTCACCTCACCCTTGTCTGTCTCGTCTCACCTCACTCTTGTCTGTCTCGTCTCACCTCACTCTTGTCTGTCTCGTCTCACCTCACTCTTGTCTGTCTCGTCTCACCTCACTCTTGTCTGTCTGTCTCACCTCACTCTTGTCTGTCTCACCTCACTCTTGTTTGTCTGTCTCACCTCAACTCACTCTTGTCTGTCTCACCTCACCTCACTCTTGTCTGTCTCACCTCACTCTTGTCTGTCTCACCTCACCTCACCTCACTCTTGTCTCGCCTCACCTCACTCTTGTCTCGTCTCACCTCACTCTTGTCTGTCTCACCTCACTCTTGTCTGTCTCACCTCACTCTTGTCTGTCTCACCTCACCTCACTCTTGTCTGTCTCACCTCACTCTTGTCTGTCTCACCTCACTCTTGTCTGTCTCACCTCACTCTTGTCTGTCTCACCTCACTCTTGTCTGTCTCACCTCACTCTGGTCTTGTCTCACCTCACTCTGGTCTTGTCTCACCTCACTCTTGTCTGTCTCACCTCACTCTTGTCTGTCTCACCTCACTCTTCTTGTCTGTCTCACCTCACTCTTCTTGTCTGTCTCACCTCACTCTTCTTGTCTGTCTCACCTCACTCTTCTTGTCTGTCTCACCTCACTCTTCTTGTCTGTCTCACCTCACTCTTCTTGTCTGTCTCAGCTCAACTCACGTGATAAATTAAATCTGATCTGTGATGCGACTGCATTGAGCAGCCGTGCTCAGTTTTTAATTGTAGTGTCTGTTCTCTAACTGAACTAAATTATTCTTTCACTACAAGCAATGAAAACGATGGTGCGGACGGTGCCTAGGTGGACAAGTGACGGAACCGGTGTTGCGGCTTAACAACGGTAACACGGTCAACACCGTCTATCGCAGCAAGCCTGCTTCACGCTGTGGTGAAGTGTGTGAGATGCACGCGTCTGTTACCTTGATCATGTCGATTCGCTCCAGTAATCTGCAGATCATGCGTCCCTCCAGCCTCCCGATGTTGAGTCGTCCTCGCAGCGCCAACTGAGAGATCCCTCTGGTCCCGGTCGACACCACTGAAGCAGCCAATCAGAGCGCAGACATCACTCACATGACACAAAGACCCGCCCACTAGTGTAACCGTAAAGCTAAAACAATCGCTCAAACTCTAGAGAACGTGACGTCCACACCACAACTATAACGATAACGACAAAACTGCAGCCTGTGCTTACAATAAACACAACATGATGGTCCACTAATATA
>CM041797.1:57964862-57967362 GCA_023376895.1 Aspiorhynchus laticeps
TCTCTGTGAGTGTGTGTGTGTCACCTGAAGGTGCGTGTGTGCAGGTCTCTCTGTGAGTGTGTGTCTCTCACCTGAAGGTGCGTGTGTGCAGGTCTCTCTGTGAGTGTGTGTGTGTGTGTGTCACCTGAAGGTGCGTGTGTGCAGGTCTCTCTGTCTGTGTGTGTGTGTGTGTCTCTCACCTGAAGGTGCGTGTGTGCAGGTCTCTCTGTCTGTGTGTGTGTGTGTGTCTCTCACCTGAAGGTGCGTGTGTGCAGGTCTCTCTGTCTGTGTGTGTGTGTGTGTCTCTCACCTGAAGGTGCGTGTGTGCAGGTCTCTCTGTCTGTGTGTGTGTGTGTGTCTCTCACCTGAAGGTGCGTGTGTGCAGGTCTCTCTGGAGCTCTCCCTGCCAGCGAGCGCGGCCCAGTCTCTCCAGGATACAGTAGCAGATGTCGGGCAGCTTGAGCTCAGGGTTTCCCTCGGCTCCGATCAGAGCTCGATAGCGCCGCTCCTGAGACGCCACCAGCACCAGCCGCTCGCCCCACCTGCAGGACACACAGACGGTCAGCACAGAATATGAAGAATATCAGAAACTTTATGAGTCAGCTGTCAACGACAGTCCTTAAGACACCAGCACAATGACACACTCAGCAGAATATGGTCATGTGTTCTGTGAGCGTGGCACAGTTGTGGTCAGCGGCGGCTCTCACCGGCTCTGCACCTGCTCCAGGGTCAGCGGCGCTCGGACATCAGCGCTCACATCCACACGCTCTCTGAACAACACACAGGAGCCCTGAACACCGGCCGCATCCGTCACCACGCTCACCGGATACACCTCCTGCAGCTCCACCTCACGCTGCTGCTGGATCCCAGTGTCCCGGTCCACCTCCATGAACCTGAGCACACACACACACACACACAGATATACATCAGAGACACACACAGAGAGAGACGTATATATCAGACACACACAGATATACATCAGAGACACACAGAGAGAGACACACACACACAGATATACATCAGAGACACACACAGAGAGAGACGTATATATCAGACACACACAGATATACATCAGAGACACACACAGAGAGAGACGTATATATCAGACACACACAGATATACATCAGAGACACACACAGAGAGAGACGTATATATCAGACACACACAGATATACATCAGAGACACACACAGAGAGAGACGTATATATCAGACACACACAGATATACATCAGAGACACACAGAGAGAGACACACACACACAGATATACATCAGAGACACACACAGAGAGAGACGTATATATCAGACACACACAGATATACATCAGAGACACACAGAGAGAGACACACACACACACACACACACACACACACACACACAGATATACATCAGAGACACACACAGAGAGAGACGTATATATCAGACACACACAGATATACATCAGAGACACACACAGACACACACACACACAGAGACGTATCAGACACACACACACGCACACACACACTCACTCACACACATATCAGACACACACACACACACACAGACAGAGAGACGTATCAGACACACACACACACGCACACACACACACACACACACAGACGTATCAGATACACACACAGAGAGACACACACACAGATATACATCAGAGACACACACAGAGACATATCAGACACACACACACACACACACACACAGAGAGAGACGTATCAGACACACACACAGAGACGTATCAGACACACACACACTCACTCACACACACAGACGTATCAGACACACACACACACAGACACACACACACACAGAGACGTATCAGACACACACACACACACACACAGAGAGACGTATCAGACACAGACACACAGACACACAGACACACACACACAGAGACGTATCAGACACACACACACACACACACACAGAGAGACGTATCAGACACACACACACACACACACACAGACACACACACACAGAGACGTATCAGACACACACACACACAGACACACACACACAGAGACGTATCAGACACACACACACACACACACACACACAGAGAGACGTATCAGACACACACACACACACACACAGAGAGACGTATCAGACACACACACACACAGACACACAGACACACACACAGACACACACACACAGAGACGTATCAGACACACACACACACACACACACACACAGAGAGACGTATCAGACACACACACACACACACACACAGAGACGTATCAGACACACACACACACAGACACACTCACACAGAGACGTATCAGACACACACACACACACACACACAGAGAGACGTATCAGACACACACACACACACACAGACACACACACACAGAGACGTATCAGACACACACACACACACACACACACACACACAGAGAGACGTATCAGACACACACACACACACACACACAGACGTATCAGACACACACACACACACAGACACACACACACAGAGACGTATCAGACACACACACACACACACACACACAGAGAGACGTATCAGACA
>CM041797.1:57972362-57974862 GCA_023376895.1 Aspiorhynchus laticeps
AGCAACAAGAAATGCATTAATTGTATAGCCTACACAAACAGATGTTGTGCTACCTGTGTTAAGAGTTTAGGACAAGTATTGAAAAAACTGTCATAGCGATCGTAAGCTTAATGCACAGAGACAGTGATAATAAAAGACCACATTCTGTACACACCAGAAAAACAGCCCAAAATATTACATTAAATATCAGTCTTAATACATAAGCGCTTTCTACAAGGGAACAAAATACTAATACTTTAATACCACAGCATATTAAAATGCTATAAAACTGTTCACAAGCTCCTGGGATTAGATTTTGCTTGACATTTGTTGACATAAATATAAAAATACATGAGGGACTGTGAGCCACAATCTCTGATTCTCCTCCGTGGCCATGGAAAAATTAATATTTATAATGACTTTGTCATTTATAAGTTTCCAACAAAGAAATGGATGGACTTCCGTCAGCTTGTTGAACACACTTTTATTTGGATAATTTAATATGATGGTAATCAGATCAACATCTCTTCCCAGCAAACGATGCAATTAATAATTAAAACAAAACAAAAGATAAGCAGTTATCCATATAACCAATGAGAAGTAACCATGGAAACGGACAAGTGTTCTGCTAATATGGCGACGCCTTCCCAAAATGCAACGCGGAGAGAAAAGATAGCGACGTAAGTTCAGATCTGAAATATAATCTTACACAGAAGCACACAAATGAATGAGTGTTTGCTCATACGTCCAGATGCTCATGTGTTGAGGCCATAGATTCGAGCTACGCTCTCTACTCGGGCGATGATCCTCCGCTCCAGCGTGGGCAGGACAGCCTCGTCCTCTCGTATCTCCTCGTAAACCACGCCGGCGCTCGCTCTCCTGAAGAAGAACCTGCTGGAGCCGGACACAGGTGAGAGAGAGCCGCTCCTGCAGAGCAACAGCTTCACTGAGAGCGAGCGCGTCTCACCTGAACGAGACAGAGTCACAGCGGAGACGCCCTGAACACAGGTCCGGTACGGGACCGGCTCTCCGGCGTAACACCTGAGGAGACATGCGGAGACACCCGGATGCTCTGAGGTGAATGGGTGCCGTCAGAATGAGAGTAATACACAATAATCCACACCACTCCAGTCCATCAGTTAAAGACCCGCTATTATATATATTGATGTTTCATGCAGTAAGTGAATAAAAACACCCTGCTGAGTTTATAATCTGAAAGTGCTCCGTGTATAAATCGTCTCTCAAAATCTCTGAATCATCGAAACGAGTCGTTTTTAAAACCAATCCCTGTTTGACGTCAACATCAAACATTAGCATATGTCCCGCCCACTTGTTGCCACTAGGTGGAGCATAAACAATAGCCGTTTCCCCGGTAACGCTGTACACAAAGTAGCACTGCGTTCTGCCTTAAATGAGATCGACCAATCAGAGCAGAGTAGCGCCACACAAAGGCGGAGTTTGGAAAAATGAATCGTTTGGGAGTCGTTGAGCAAATAAGATAAAATAAATGCATATTATAAGACAATGAAAGTGTTTTTGAGCTTGCATGCATCTCAACCTGTTGTTAGGGACTCACAAAACCACAATATTAATCTTTCATAACCCATAATAGGAGCAGTTTAACATCTGGAGAAGACAAATCCATCATTAAGATGTTTTTAATCAAACACGAGTCCAATAACGAAAAACTGTTCTGGTCTGAATCATAATCATAAACTGCTTAAGGCGAGACACTGCAGGTGAATAGGGTAAAAAAACAACTAATAGTTATCTCCTTACTTACCCAGCTGATTGATTACATTGATAATTGCAAACATTTTTTGTATTACAAGTTTTCTAAAATGTTAGGTTTAAATATGCAAATGAGTCATTATTGAATGAAATATGTGCCAATTTGCATACATTTCTAATACAAGAATCTAAACACTGGATGTTGTCAGTTTCAAAATTCCTGTTTAATTTTTTTTGACATATTAAAAGTTTCATGCCATTTCTGTCACTCCATAAGTCAGAAAATGCCATATTTTCACAATTTTGGGGGGATTAAAATGTTGTATATAATCAATCAAATTATATATGAACAAATCCCTCTGTAAAGACCTTCAGGATATAGACTATAGGAATAAAAATATAACGTTTGGTGGAGATTTATGGCTCGGTGTAGGAGAGAAAACGGCCTTATATGTATTGTAATTGAAATCTATTGACACAAATAGATAAAGTGCTATAAAAGAAACACTTAACGGTGCCTTTAGGATGTTTTCTTTCCTCTAGTCTGAAAAAACACTTTATGAAAAACCAAAAAGCCCAAAGCCTTTGTGTAACTCCCATTAAACTAGCGTTTAAAGGTTATCCATCTGATTTGTTTTCCTCTAGTCTGGTCATAACTCTTTAAAGTCAGTTGCACAAATGTAGACTGGCCTATTTTAATCAGAAAGCGAGACTGATTATCTCTTGACTAGCTGCTAGTTGGTCAAACTAGTTCTTAAGACAGTGCTTATATCGTGTCTATGTTTATGAT
>CM041797.1:57992362-58002362 GCA_023376895.1 Aspiorhynchus laticeps
ACAGTGATGCTCTATAGTGACAGTGATAGTACAGTTATAGTGATACTCTATAGTGACAGTGATACTCTATAGTGACAGTGATACTCTATAGTGACAGTGATACTCTATAGTGACAGTGATGCTCTATAGTGACAGTGATGCTCTATAGTGATAGTACAGTTATAGTGATACTCTATAGTGACAGTGATGCTCTATAGTGACAGTGATGCTCTATAGTGACAGTGATGCTCTATAGTGATAGTACAGTTATAGTGATACTCTATAGTGACAGTGATGCTCTATAGTGACAGTGATACTCTATAGTGATAGTACAGTTATAGTGATACTCTATAGTGACAGTGATGCTCTATAGTGACAGTGATACTCTATAGTGACAGTGATGCTCTATAGTGACAGTGATAGTACAGTTATAGTGATACTCTATAGTGACAGTGATAGTACAGTTATAGTGATACTCTATAGTGACAGTGATGCTCTATAGTGACAGTGATGCTCTATAGTGACAGTGATGCTCTATAGTGACAGTGATACTCTATAGTGACAGTGATACTCTATAGTGACAGTGATGCTCTATAGTGACAGTGATACTCTATAGTGACAGTGATGCTCTATAGTGACAGTGATGCTCTATATTGACAGTGATGCTCTATAGTGACAGTGATGCTCTATAGTGACAGTGATGCTCTATAGTGACAGTGATAGTACAGTTATAGTGATACTCTATAGTGACAGTGATACTCTATAGTGACAGTGATACTCTATAGTGACAGTGATGCTCTATAGTGACAGTGATGCTCTATAGTGACAGTGATGCTCTATAGTGACAGTGATGCTCTATAGTGATAGTACAGTTATAGTGATACTCTATAGTGACAGTGATGCTCTATAGTGACAGTGATGCTCTATAGTGACAGTGATGCTCTATAGTGATAGTACAGTTATAGTGATACTCTATAGTGACAGTGATGCTCTATAGTGACAGTGATACTCTATAGTGATAGTACAGTTATAGTGATACTCTATAGTGACAGTGATGCTCTATAGTGATAGTACAGTTATAGTGATGCTCTATAGTGACAGTGATGCTCTATAGTGACAGTGATGCTCTATAGTGACAGTGATAGCATAGTGCACTAACACAGTAACACATCTCTATAGTGATAGTGATACTCTATAGTGACAGTGATACTCTATAGTGACAGTGATGCTCTATAGTGACAGTGATGCTCTATAGTGACAGTGATGCTCTATAGTGATAGTACAGTTATAGTGATACTCTATAGTGACAGTGATGCTCTATAGTGATAGTACAGTTATAGTGATACTCTATAGTGACAGTGATACTCTATAGTGATAGTACAGTTATAGTGATACTCTATAGTGACAGTGATACTCTATAGTGATAGTACAGTTATAGTGATACTCTATAGTGACAGTGATGCTCTATAGTGATAGTACAGTTATAGTGATGCTCTATAGTGACAGTGATGCTCTATAGTGACAGTGATGCTCTATAGTGATAGTACAGTTATAGTGATACTCTATAGTGACAGTGATGCTCTATAGTGACAGTGATGCTCTATAGTGATAGTACAGTTATAGTGATACTCTATAGTGACAGTGATGCTCTATAGTGACAGTGATGCTCTATAGTGATAGTACAGTTATAGTGATACTCTATAGTGACAGTGATGCTCTATAGTGATAGTACAGTTATAGTGATGCTCTATAGTGACAGTGATGCTCTATAGTGATAGTACAGTTATAGTGATACTCTATAGTGACAGTGATGCTCTATAGTGACAGTGATACTCTATAGTGATAGTACAGTTATAGTGATACTCTATAGTGACAGTGATACTCTATAGTGACAGTGATGCTCTATAGTGACAGTGATGCTCTATAGTGACAGTGATACTCTATAGTGACAGTGATGCTCTATAGTGACAGTGATGCTCTATAGTTACAGTGATGCTCTATAGTGACAGTGATGCTCTATAGTGACAGTGATAGTACAGTTATAGTGATACTCTATAGTGACAGTGATGCTCTATAGTGACAGTGATGCTCTATAGTGACAGTGATGCTCTATAGTGACAGTGATAGTACAGTTATAGTGATACTCTATAGTGACAGTGATAGTACAGTTATAGTGATGCTCTATAGTGACAGTGATGCTCTATAGTGACAGTGATACTCTATAGTGACAGTGATGCTCTATAGTGACAGTGATACTCTATAGTGACAGTGATACTCTATAGTGACAGTGATGCTCTATAGTGACAGTGATACTCTATAGTGACAGTGATACTCTATAGTGACAGTGATGCTCTATATTGACAGTGATACTCTATAGTGACAGTGATGCTCTATAGTGACAGTGATGCTCTATAGTGACAGTGATAGTACAGTTATAGTGATACTCTATAGTGACAGTGATACTCTATAGTGACAGTGATACTCTATAGTGACAGTGATGCTCTATAGTGACAGTGATGCTCTATAGTGACAGTGATGCTCTATAGTGATAGTACAGTTATAGTGATACTCTATAGTGACAGTGATGCTCTATAGTGACAGTGATGCTCTATAGTGACAGTGATGCTCTATAGTGATAGTACAGTTATAGTGATACTCTATAGTGACAGTGATGCTCTATAGTGACAGTGATACTCTATAGTGATAGTACAGTTATAGTGATACTCTATAGTGACAGTGATGCTCTATAGTGACAGTGATACTCTATAGTGACAGTGATGCTCTATAGTGACAGTGATAGTACAGTTATAGTGATACTCTATAGTGACAGTGATAGTACAGTTATAGTGATACTCTATAGTGACAGTGATGCTCTATAGTGACAGTGATGCTCTATAGTGACAGTGATGCTCTATAGTGACAGTGATACTCTATAGTGACAGTGATGCTCTATAGTGACAGTGATACTCTATAGTGACAGTGATACTCTATAGTGACAGTGATGCTCTATATTGACAGTGATACTCTATAGTGACAGTGATGCTCTATAGTGACAGTGATGCTCTATAGTGACAGTGATAGTACAGTTATAGTGATACTCTATAGTGACAGTGATACTCTATAGTGACAGTGATACTCTATAGTGACAGTGATGCTCTATAGTGACAGTGATGCTCTATAGTGACAGTGATGCTCTATAGTGACAGTGATGCTCTATAGTGATAGTACAGTTATAGTGATACTCTATAGTGACAGTGATGCTCTATAGTGACAGTGATGCTCTATAGTGACAGTGATGCTCTATAGTGATAGTACAGTTATAGTGATACTCTATAGTGACAGTGATGCTCTATAGTGACAGTGATACTCTATAGTGATAGTACAGTTATAGTGATACTCTATAGTGACAGTGATGCTCTATAGTGATAGTACAGTTATAGTGATGCTCTATAGTGACAGTGATGCTCTATAGTGATAGTACAGTTATAGTGATACTCTATAGTGACAGTGATGCTCTATAGTGACAGTGATACTCTATAGTGATAGTACAGTTATAGTGATACTCTATAGTGACAGTGATACTCTATAGTGACAGTGATACTCTATAGTGACAGTGATGCTCTATAGTGACAGTGATGCTCTATAGTGACAGTGATACTATAGTGACAGTGATGCTCTATAGTGACAGTGATACTCTATAGTGACAGTGATGCTCTATAGTGACAGTGATAGTACAGTTATAGTGATACTCTATAGTGACAGTGATGCTCTATAGTGACAGTGATGCTCTATAGTGATAGTACAGTTATAGTGATACTCTATAGTGACAGTGATGCTCTATAGTGACAGTGATAGTACAGTTATAGTGATGCTCTATAGTGACAGTGATAGTACAGTTATAGTGATACTCTATAGTGACAGTGATACTCTATAGTGACAGTGATAGTAGTTATAGTGATACTCTATAGTGACAGTGATAGTACAGTTATAGTGATACTCTATAGTGACAGTGATGCTCTATAGTGACAGTGATAGTACAGTTATAGTGATACTCTATAGTGACAGTGATAGTACAGTTATAGTGATACTCTATAGTGACAGTGATGCTCTATAGTGACAGTGATAGTACAGTTATAGTGATACTCTATAGTGACAGTGATAGTACAGTTATAGTGATGCTCTATAGTGACAGTGATGCTCTATAGTGACAGTGATAGTACAGTTATAGTGATACTCTATAGTGACAGTGATAGTACAGTTATAGTGATGCTCTATAGTGACAGTGATGCTCTATAGTGACAGTGATAGTACAGTTATAGTGATACTCTATAGTGACAGTGATGCTCTATAGTGACAGTGATAGTAGTTATAGTGATACTCTATAGTGACAGTGATAGTACAGTTATAGTGATACTCTATAGTGACAGTGATGCTCTATAGTGACAGTGATAGTACAGTTATAGTGATGCTCTATAGTGACAGTGATGCTCTATAGTGACAGTGATAGTACAGTTATAGTGATGCTCTATAGTGACAGTGATGCTCTATAGTGACAGTGATGCTCTATAGTGACAGTGATAGTACAGTTATAGTGATACTCTATAGTGACAGTGATAGTACAGTTATAGTGATACTCTATAGTGACAGTGATGCTCTATAGTGACAGTGATAGTAGTTATAGTGATACTCTATAGTGACAGTGATAGTACAGTTATAGTGATACTCTATAGTGACAGTGATGCTCTATAGTGACAGTGATAGTACAGTTATAGTGATACTCTATAGTGACAGTGATAGTACAGTTATAGTGATACTCTATAGTGATAGTACAGTTATAGTGATACTCTATAGTGACAGTGATACTCTATAGTGACAGTGATGCTCTATAGTGACAGTGATGCTCTATAGTGACAGTGATGCTCTATAGTGACAGTGATACTCTATAGTGACAGTGATGCTCTATAGTGACAGTGATGCTCTATAGTGACAGTGATACTCTATAGTGACAGTGATGCTCTATAGTGACAGTGATAGTACAGTTATAGTGATACTCTATAGTGACAGTGATGCTCTATAGTGACAGTGATGCTCTATAGTGACAGTGATGCTCTATAGTGACAGTGATACTCTATAGTGACAGTGATGCTCTATAGTGACAGTGATAGTACAGTTATAGTGATACTCTATAGTGACAGTGATGCTCTATAGTGACAGTGATACTCTATAGTGACAGTGATACTCTATAGTGACAGTGATGCTCTATAGTGACAGTGATAGTACAGTTATAGTGATACTCTATAGTGACAGTGATGCTCTATAGTGACAGTGATGCTCTATAGTGACAGTGATACTCTATAGTGACAGTGATGCTCTATAGTGACAGTAATACTCTATAGTGACAGTGATACTCTATAGTGACAGTGATGCTCTATAGTGACAGTGATAGTACAGTTATAGTGATACTCTATAGTGACAGTGATGCTCTATAGTGACAGTGATAGTACAGTTATAGTGATACTCTATAGTGACAGTGATAGTACAGTTATAGTGATACTCTATAGTGACAGTGATGCTCTATAGTGACAGTGATAGTACAGTTATAGTGATACTCTATAGTGACAGTGATAGTACAGTTATAGTGATACTCTATAGTGACAGTGATGCTCTATAGTGACAGTGATAGTACAGTTATAGTGATACTCTATAGTGACAGTGATAGTACAGTTATAGTGATACTCTATAGTGACAGTGATGCTCTATAGTGACAGTGATAGTACAGTTATAGTGATGCTCTATAGTGACAGTGATAGTACAGTTATAGTGATACTCTATAGTGACAGTGATACTCTATAGTGACAGTGATAGTAGTTATAGTGATACTCTATAGTGACAGTGATAGTACAGTTATAGTGATACTCTATAGTGACAGTGATGCTCTATAGTGACAGTGATAGTACAGTTATAGTGATACTCTATAGTGACAGTGATAGTACAGTTATAGTGATACTCTATAGTGACAGTGATGCTCTATAGTGACAGTGATAGTACAGTTATAGTGATACTCTATAGTGACAGTGATAGTACAGTTATAGTGATGCTCTATAGTGACAGTGATGCTCTATAGTGACAGTGATAGTACAGTTATAGTGATACTCTATAGTGACAGTGATAGTACAGTTATAGTGATGCTCTATAGTGACAGTGATGCTCTATAGTGACAGTGATAGTACAGTTATAGTGATACTCTATAGTGACAGTGATGCTCTATAGTGACAGTGATAGTAGTTATAGTGATACTCTATAGTGACAGTGATAGTACAGTTATAGTGATACTCTATAGTGACAGTGATGCTCTATAGTGACAGTGATAGTACAGTTATAGTGATGCTCTATAGTGACAGTGATGCTCTATAGTGACAGTGATAGTACAGTTATAGTGATGCTCTATAGTGACAGTGATGCTCTATAGTGACAGTGATGCTCTATAGTGACAGTGATAGTACAGTTATAGTGATACTCTATAGTGACAGTGATAGTACAGTTATAGTGATGCTCTATAGTGACAGTGATGCTCTATAGTGACAGTGATAGTACAGTTATAGTGATGCTCTATAGTGACAGTGATGCTCTATAGTGACAGTGATAGTAGTTATAGTGATACTCTATAGTGACAGTGATAGTACAGTTATAGTGATACTCTATAGTGACAGTGATGCTCTATAGTGACAGTGATAGTACAGTTATAGTGATACTCTATAGTGACAGTGATAGTATAGTGCACTAACACAGTAACCCATCTCTATAGTGACAGTGATAGAAACACGTGTATGACGTCACCTGCTCAGGGCCGTAGAGCGCGTCCGCGTACTCGTTGAGCAGACTGAAGGCTTCGCTCGTGCACTTGCGCTCGTTCATGTTGCAGGTGACGAGCACGCCCTGCGCGCCCACCTCCAGCTCGCGGGAGCCCCTCTGTTTCTTGTTCGCGCGTCCGCCGAAGCGCCTCCAGCTCCTCTTGCGCGTCTCAGACATGACCGCTGTTTATCAAACACTCTCTCTGCTGCTCGAGATGAAGAAACCCCGGCTCCTCACGCGCGCGTGTGTGTGTGTGTCTGTCGCGCTCCACGCTCTCCGCCGCGCGCGTCATACAGAGCGCCGTGAGGGACACGTGATTTACGAAACGCGTTACAAGACCATGCACCACGTGTTTCCTTTTTGTTTTTTTGAAGTTATGAAAATATATAGAATGACTTGTATTTGTATAAAAAAGTTTACTTTTTAAAGCCTTTGTGCATAATGTATTATAAAAGTAATTCATAATGTTCGTTGTAATACATTGCATCAATTCATAAATAATTTAATTAAGTTAAAATGCATTGCAAAATTTGCTGATTATTTATTGCATATGAAATTGGTTGCTTTAATGCATTTAAAGGTGCGACAATGCATAAATATTACAATGCATTATAACTACAATCATATCTTACAATGCATATTAAATAAACATATAAAGCATTATATATAGTCAAATTTCCAAAGCTCTCGGTAGATTTTCAGACCATAATTTAACATAAATGTTTCATAGAGCATTATGTTTGGTATACAGTACAGTCATCTGTAAATATTGTTATTTTTGTCATTGATTTCATTGAAAGGATCTTGTTTGAGCCTTTGAGAAACTCTTCACATGTGCACGGTGATGTTGTGCATGCTTAATTTCTAGTTTTATAACCTGTTTTCTTTGTGCATCACTGCTATCTGACTATGAATAAAACTATAGCATGAATCAACACAGATCTACCTGCTCAAAATACTGCTTTTCTTACGTTAGTACGTCTAATATCAAGGCCTGATGTCTAATTTAACACAATGAGCTGATTGCATATAATCAGCCAAGTTCAAGAGTCTATAAAGAGACTGGTGCTGTACAAAAGTGTTTAAGATATGGCTTTCATTGAGGCATTATGCCATATTTCAAGCTCTTTAATGCATAGTGGTGTGCGTTGTCCTATACGCTATGTTTGTGTGCACATAAAAGTCTGTATATGTTTTATTTTTGCAAAGATCCTTGAGGTTATATAGTGTGAAGAAATGCTTATAACATGCATTTTGCATAATCAAAAAGTGCACTTTGAATGAATTCACTCATATTTGGCACTAAACAGCTGAAACCTCACACGTACGATACATGTATTTTCATTGCATTCTGAATTTTCTATTATAAAACAACTAAATAGACCCCGCAGAAACCCTGTATATATACACACTTGAAGTAAATTGGTAGCAAACGTATTATAGACTATATTCAGTCAAACCTAAATGTATTCAGACACCTTCAGCATTTCTCACATTATCAGTTTATTTGCTATAGTGGAGAAAATGGTCATAAAATATGACGAGAAGTCATATTTTATTTTATGACATTTCCTTATTATCTAAGAAGTTAGAGACCAAATGCATTCATTTCTTGTCCATGCATATGTTGTCATGTCCCTGACAGAGTTCATTAAATATGCATCAAACGTGTTTTCTGTTCAAAAGGCACTCGTAGGTGTGTTAGTCACAGACACAGAGTCAGCGCAGGGGTCTGGAGCCGCAGGTCTGTGGTGTTCTGAGCCGGTTCTGTGTGCTGGACCCGATCAGTCCAGACTCCCACTTGAAGAAGCCGCAGGCCTGGCGTCTGACGGGGCAGCAGTAAAACCCTCGGCCGTGGTTGGGCCCTCCGTTCCCCACCGTCAGACGCCGGGCCCTGCGCCCGCAGCCGCACAGAGGAGCCGTGATCTTAGCCGAGCGGCTGACCGCGCGGGACACGGCGGGAGGGTCTGTGTAAACACTGAACGACACGCTGCTGCGTCCTAAGAAGCGTGCGAGCGGCCCGTACGGGTCTGTGCACCGCGGGGGTTTGGGGGTTTTAAACAGAGCCGAGGAGCTGGAGGCCGGTCTGGAGGGTTTGTAGTGGTCTGAGGTGGTCACAGGCTCCGCCCCCAGAGAGCCCGGCTCCTCCTCTTTGGCCTTAGGCTCCACCCCTAGAGAACCCGGCTCCTCCTTCTCCTCTGCCTCAGGCTCTGCCCCCAGAGAGCCCGGCTCCTCCGCCTCAGGCTCCGCCCCCAGAGAGCCCGGCTCCTCCTCTTTGGCCTTAAGCTCCACCCCCAGAGAGCCCGGCTCCTCCTCTGCCTCAGGCTCCGCCCCCAGAGAGCCCAGCTCCTCCTCCTCCTCGGCGAGCAGCACTCCGTCGCTCCAGCAGGCGTCTGTGGTCTCGGGGTCGTAGGTGGTGTCCGAGAGCGCAGCGAGTGTGTTGAGGGTCTCCGGCGCTCTGGTCGGTGTGTGTGTGCTGGAGAGGACGGTGCGGGGCGACACCAGCGACCGACACACACTCGTCTGCTGCTGCGCGGCGGGACGCTCGCTGGAGACGCTCACACACACAGGTCTGGGCTTCAGCGGCGCCTGCGACACACACAGAGAGAGAGACGCTGGTTCAGCACAGCTCAGCGCCGGCTCCTGATTGGCTGCGTGTGACGCAGGGGGCGGAGTCACCTCTGCAGACAGGACTCACCCTCCTCAGAGACTTGGTGAGGGTCAGCAGACAGCCGTCAGACATCATCCGGCGCGCCAGCAGAGCCGTGTTCCTCGCGTCCACCAGACCTGAGCACAACATGAGACACTCCTCACTAATAACTAACACTTCTGCCTCATTAAACTCAGAATTTGCTGATTATTAATAGTTAGGAAGATAGTTAAGTTAAGGTATGAGGTAGGATTAGAGATATAGAATATGCTCAAGCAGAATATGTGCTTTATAAGTATTAATAAATAGCCAATATGCATGTTAATGAGCAACTAGTTATTAGTGAGAATTGGTCCCTAAACTAAAGTGCTACTGAAAAATGCTTCAGTAAATCATAATTATGGCATAAATGTTAAAATTATAGAATTACAAGTCATTATTATGCAGTCAAAATGATGAGATAAAATTCATAATATTACATTTTTTGTCATAATTATATTCTAAGTATGACTTAATATT
>CM041797.1:58019862-58027362 GCA_023376895.1 Aspiorhynchus laticeps
TTATCATTATCGTTATAGTTGTCGTTACTGTTATAGTTCTTCTGGTAGTATTGTTACAGTTATCGTTATTATCATTATCGTTACTGTTATAGTTCTTCTGATAGTATTGTTACAGTTATCGTTGTTACAGTTATCGTTACAGTTATCGTTACTGTTATAGTTCTTCTGATAGTATTGTTACAGTTATCGTTATTATCATTATCATTACAGTTGTCGTTACTGTTATAGTTATACTGATAGTCCTGTTACAGTTATCGTTATTATCATTATCGTTACAGTTGTCGTTACTGTTATAGTTCTTCTGATAGTCCTGTTACAGTTATCGTTATTATCATTATCGTTACTGTTATAGTTCTTCTGATAGTATTGTTACAGTTATCGTTGTTACAGTTATCGTTGTTACAGTTATCGTTACTGTTATAGTTCTTCTGATAGTATTGTTACAGTTATCGTTATTATCATTATCGTTATAGTTGTCGTTACTGTTATAGTTCTTCTGATAGTATTGTTACAGTTATCGTTGTTACAGTTATCGTTGTTACAGTTATCGTTACTGTTATAGTTCTTCTGATAGTATTGTTACAGTTATCGTTATTATCATTATCGTTACAGTTGTCGTTACTGTTATAGTTATACTGATAGTATTGTTACAGTTATCGTTATCATTATTGTTAGTTATCGTTACTGTTATAGTTCTTCTGATAGTCCTGTTATAGTTATCGCTATTATCATTATCGTTACAGTTGTCGTTACTGTTATAGTTATACTGATAGTCCTGTTACAGTTATCGTTATTATCATTATCGTTACAGTTGTCGTTACTGTTATAGTTATACTGATAGTCATGTTACAGTTATCGCTATTATCATTATCGTTACAGTTGTCGTTACTGTTATAGTTATACTGATAGTCCTGTTACAGTTATCGTTATTATCATTATCGTTACAGTTGTCGTTACTGTTATAGTTATACTGATAGTCCTGTTACAGTTATCGTTATTATCATTATCGTTACAGTTGTCGTTATAGTTATACTGATAGTCATGTTACAGTTATCGCTATTATCATTATCGTTACAGTTGTCGTTACTGTTATAGTTCTTTTGATAGTATTGTTACAGTTATCGTTATTATCATTATCGTTACAGTTGTCGTTATAGTTATACTGATAGTCATGTTACAGTTATCGCTATTATCATTATCGTTACAGTTGTCGTTACTGTTATAGTTCTTTTGATAGTATTGTTACAGTTATCGTTATTATCATTATCGTTACAGTTGTCGTTACGGTTATAGTTCTTCTGATAGTATGTTACAGTTATCGTTATTATCATTATCGTTACAGTTGTCGTTACGGTTATAGTTCTTCTGATAGTATGTTACAGTTATCGTTAGGGATGGGTATCGTTAAGGTTTTAACGGTATTACTACTCTTATCGATACTGCTTATCGGTCCGGTACTTTAACGGTATTCTTATCGGTACTTTTTGTTATACTGTATATATATATATATACTGTATATATATATATATATATATATATATATTATAACAAATTAGGAGCTGAATTAACATTACTTTATATTCTGAAATATAAAATAAATATTTAATTAAATTAATATAAAACATCAATTTGTAAATGCACCAGTGTGCAGTCATTTTTAGTGTTTTATATACATAAGATACAGTAAGAATATTAACAAAGAAACAAAGTAAAAACAAACTGACAAATACAATAAAACAAATATACAAATGAAATAAACAGTGCTTTAATTCTTCCATGAAGGTCTACTAACATTACTGTTCAGGCAAGTAATAGCCCACAAAAGAAATCTAAAAGTAATCAAATGTACATGCACACTGCATAGTTTTCACTGTATGTATTGATATATTAATGCTTATTAAAGCTATAACGTTATTCAGATTAAGAGCTGTGGGGGATTTTCTCTTTGCATTTTTTCTTTGATTAACATTGAAGCGCCAGTCTGTCACTTTAAGGCAATATATTGACACACATCGGATTTTCTCCGAACAGTTCTGGTCCACTTAAGACAAACTGTTTAAGTGAATACTCTCGTAGCTGGCCATTGTGACATATTTTGTGTGTATTTGATCGTTTGGACGCGCCCAAAGCTCAAACTGTAATTTGCCTGTCCGTTTTGGAGCGCTCCGCGCAGGCACGCACACACACACACACACACACACACATTTCAGCCTGGGGAGCAGCGTCTCTTGTGCGGATTGTGCTTTCAACGTTTTATTATCAAACATGTCCCGCAATTTAGCAACAGTAAAGACGGCATTTTACAACAATCACCGATTGAGCTGATTCAGACTTTAAGTTTTGTTTAGGGAGGAACGAATGCGCGCCGCTGTAAAGGGATGGAAGTTGTGCTAGAAGAAACGCGGCTATAATCCTTAGAAGCCAAAATCAAAAATAAATAAATAAACTTAGCTTAATATAACAGCCACAGGCATAAAGTGCATATGTTTTAATAGTTAGTTCTCTATTCTATCATAATTAAACAGGGCTTTCATGTTGCGCGTGCTGAAGCTCCTCCACGTGAGCGCGATCTCGCTTCTGAATTACGAATAGCAAAAATGCATCATAGACAAATGTTTGAATATTATTGCATATAAAACAGCTGGCAACTCTGGTGAGATAGAATTTTCAAGATAATGTGTATATGTAGCAACAATAAATGTGTGTTTTCATAATTTCTCCAGTACCGACAGCAGAACCGATAACGTCAGAGCTTATCGATACTCCGGTCTTTCATAATTTAGCCCCGAGACCGATTAAATACCGAGTTTCGGTACCCATCCCTAGTTATCGTTATTATCATTATCGTTACAGTTGTCGTTACGGTTATAGTTCTTCTGATAGTATGTTACAGTTATCGTTATTATCATTATCGTTACAGTTGTCGTTACTGTTATAGTTCTTCTGATAGTATGTTACAGTTATCGCTATTATCATTATCGTTACAGTTGTCGTTACTGTTATAGTTCTTCTGATAGTATGTTACAGTTATCGTTATTATCATTATCGTTACAGTTGTCGTTACTGTTATAGTTCTTCTGATAGTATTGTTACAGTTATCGTTATTATCATTATCGTTACAGTTGTCGTTACTGTTATAGTTCTTCTGATAGTATTGTTACAGTTATCGCTATTATCATTATCGTTACAGTTGTCATTAATTTTATAGTTATACTGATAGTCCTGTTACAGATATCGCTATTATCATTATCGTTACAGTTATCGTTACTGTTATAGTTATACTGATAGTCCTGTTACAGTTATCGCTATTATCATTACAGTTGTCGTTACTGTTATAGTTCTTCTGATAGTCCTGTTACAGTTATCGTTATTATCATTATCGTTACAGTTGTCGTTACTTTTATAGTTATACTGATAGTCCTGTTACAGTTATCATTATCGTTACAGTTGTCGTTACGGTTATAGTTCTTCTGATAGTATGTTACAGTTATCGTTATTATTATCGTTACAGTTGTCGTTACGGTTATAGTTCTTCTGATAGTATGTTACAGTTATCGTTATTATCATTATCGTTACAGTTGTCGTTACGGTTATAGTTCTTCTGATAGTATGTTAGTTATCGTTATTATCATTATCGTTACAGTTGTCGTTACTGTTATAGTTCTTCTGATAGTATTGTTACAGTTATCGCTATTATCATTATCGTTACAGTTGTCGTTACTGTTATAGTTCTTCTGATAGTATGTTACAGTTATCGTTATTATCATTATCGTTACAGTTGTCGTTACTGTTATAGTTCTTCTGATAGTATTGTTACAGTTATCGTTATCATTATCGTTACAGTTGTCGTTACTGTTATAGTTCTTCTGATAGTATTGTTACAGTTATCGCTATTATCATTATCGTTACAGTTGTCATTAATTTTATAGTTATACTGATAGTCCTGTTACAGATATCGCTATTATCATTATCGTTACAGTTGTCGTTACTGTTATAGTTCTTCTGATAGTATTGTTACAGTTATCGTTATTATCATTATCGTTACAGTTGTCGTTACTGTTATAGTTCTTCTGATTGTCCTGTTACAGTTATCGCTATTATCATTACAGTTGTCGTTACTGTTATAGTTATACTGATAGTCCTGTTACAGTTATCGTTATTATCATTATCGTTACAGTTGTCGTTACTGTTATAGTTATACTGATAGTCCTGTTACAGTTATCATTATCGTTACAGTTGTCGTTACTGTTATAGTTATACTGATAGTCCTGTTACAGTTATCGTTATTATCATTATCGTTACAGTTGTCGTTACTGTTATAGTTCTTCTGATAGTATTGTTACAGTTATCGTTATTATCATTATCGTTATCGTTACAGTTGTCGTTACTGTTATAGTTCTTCTGATAGTCCTGTTACAGTTATCGTTATTATCATTATCGTTACAGTTGTCGTTACTGTTATAGTTCTTCTGATAGTCCTGTTACAGTTATCGTTATTATCATTATCGTTACAGTTGTCGTTACTGTTATAGTTCTTCTGATAGTATGTTAGTTATCGTTATTATCATTATCGTTACAGTTGTCGTTACTGTTATAGTTCTTCTGATAGTATTGTTACAGTTATCGTTATTATCATTATCGTTACAGTTGTCGTTACTGTTATAGTTCTTCTGATAGTATTGTTACAGTTATCGCTATTATCATTATCGTTACAGTTGTCATTAATTTTATAGTTATACTGATAGTCCTGTTACAGATATCGCTATTATCATTATCGTTACAGTTATCGTTACTGTTATAGTTATACTGATAGTCCTGTTACAGTTATCGCTATTATCATTACAGTTGTCGTTACTGTTATAGTTCTTCTGATAGTCCTGTTACAGTTATCGTTATTATCATTATCGTTACAGTTGTCGTTACTTTTATAGTTATACTGATAGTCCTGTTACAGTTATCATTATCGTTACAGTTGTCGTTACGGTTATAGTTCTTCTGATAGTATGTTACAGTTATCGTTATTATTATCGTTACAGTTGTCGTTACGGTTCTAGTTCTTCTGATAGTATGTTACAGTTATCGTTATTATCATTATCGTTACAGTTGTCGTTACGGTTATAGTTCTTCTGATAGTATGTTAGTTATCGTTATTATCATTATCGTTACAGTTGTCGTTACTGTTATAGTTCTTCTGATAGTATTGTTACAGTTATCGCTATTATCATTATCGTTACAGTTGTCGTTACTGTTATAGTTCTTCTGATAGTATGTTACAGTTATCGTTATTATCATTATCGTTACAGTTGTCGTTACTGTTATAGTTCTTCTGATAGTATTGTTACAGTTATCGTTATCATTATCGTTACAGTTGTCGTTACTGTTATAGTTCTTCTGATAGTATTGTTACAGTTATCGCTATTATCATTATCGTTACAGTTGTCATTAATTTTATAGTTATACTGATAGTCCTGTTACAGATATCGCTATTATCATTATCGTTACAGTTGTCGTTACTGTTATAGTTCTTCTGATAGTATTGTTACAGTTATCGTTATTATCATTATCGTTACAGTTGTCGTTACTGTTATAGTTCTTCTGATTGTCCTGTTACAGTTATCGCTATTATCATTACAGTTGTCGTTACTGTTATAGTTATACTGATAGTCCTGTTACAGTTATCGTTATTATCATTATCGTTACAGTTGTCGTTACTGTTATAGTTATACTGATAGTCCTGTTACAGTTATCATTATCGTTACAGTTGTCGTTACTGTTATAGTTATACTGATAGTCCTGTTACAGTTATCGTTATTATCATTATCGTTACAGTTGTCGTTACTGTTATAGTTCTTCTGATAGTATTGTTACAGTTATCGTTATTATCATTATCGTTATCGTTACAGTTGTCGTTACTGTTATAGTTCTTCTGATAGTATTGTTACAGTTATCGCTATTATCATTATCGTTACAGTTGTCATTAATTTTATAGTTATACTGATAGTCCTGTTACAGATATCGCTATTATCATTATCGTTACAGTTGTCGTTACTGTTATAGTTCTTCTGATAGTATTGTTACAGTTATCGTTATTATCATTATCGTTACAGTTGTCGTTACTGTTATAGTTCTTCTGATTGTCCTGTTACAGTTATCGCTATTATCATTACAGTTGTCGTTACTGTTATAGTTATACTGATAGTCCTGTTACAGTTATCGTTATTATCATTATCGTTACAGTTGTCGTTACTGTTATAGTTATACTGATAGTCCTGTTACAGTTATCATTATCGTTACAGTTGTCGTTACTGTTATAGTTATACTGATAGTCCTGTTACAGTTATCGTTATTATCATTATCGTTACAGTTGTCGTTACTGTTATAGTTCTTCTGATAGTATTGTTACAGTTATCGTTATTATCATTATCGTTATCGTTACAGTTGTCGTTACTGTTATAGTTCTTCTGATAGTCCTGTTACAGTTATCGTTATTATCATTATCGTTACAGTTGTCGTTACTGTTATAGTTCTTCTGATAGTCCTGTTACAGTTATCGTTATTATCATTATCGTTACAGTTGTCGTTACTGTTATAGTTCTTCTGATAGTATGTTAGTTATCGTTATTATCATTATCGTTACAGTTGTCGTTACTGTTATAGTTCTTCTGATAGTATTGTTACAGTTATCGTTATTATCATTATCGTTACAGTTGTCGTTACTGTTATAGTTCTTCTGATAGTATTGTTACAGTTATCGCTATTATCATTATCGTTACAGTTGTCATTAATTTTATAGTTATACTGATAGTCCTGTTACAGATATCGCTATTATCATTATCGTTACAGTTATCGTTACTGTTATAGTTATACTGATAGTCCTGTTACAGTTATCGCTATTATCATTACAGTTGTCGTTACTGTTATAGTTCTTCTGATAGTCCTGTTACAGTTATCGTTATTATCATTATCGTTACAGTTGTCGTTACTTTTATAGTTATACTGATAGTCCTGTTACAGTTATCATTATCGTTACAGTTGTCGTTACGGTTATAGTTCTTCTGATAGTATGTTACAGTTATCGTTATTATTATCGTTACAGTTGTCGTTACGGTTCTAGTTCTTCTGATAGTATGTTACAGTTATCGTTATTATCATTATCGTTACAGTTGTCGTTACGGTTATAGTTCTTCTGATAGTATGTTAGTTATCGTTATTATCATTATCGTTACAGTTGTCGTTACTGTTATAGTTCTTCTGATAGTATTGTTACAGTTATCGCTATTATCATTATCGTTACAGTTGTCGTTACTGTTATAGTTCTTCTGATAGTATGTTACAGTTATCGTTATTATCATTATCGTTACAGTTGTCGTTACTGTTATAGTTCTTCTGATAGTATTGTTACAGTTATCGTTATCATTATCGTTACAGTTGTCGTTACTGTTATAGTTCTTCTGATAGTATTGTTACAGTTATCGCTATTATCATTATCGTTACAGTTGT
>CM041797.1:58032362-58047362 GCA_023376895.1 Aspiorhynchus laticeps
TAAAACACATGCATTCACTTACACTACCCAAAACTATGTACGTAGATTATATACATCATACTGTACTCAAAGCACAATATAGGAGATCTTGTAAAGTTATTAAGAGCTTATGATTAGCAAACAGATAAGTGATTTACTCTTTGGGGGCCAAACACGAACACTTGCTCAAAATGTTCTCTATTCATTGAAATAGTGGTCTGGTGTGAATCTGCAGAGATCAAGCACTTTTTACAATCAAAAACCGCTCTAAACCAATATGTGTATGTATATCTGGCACTGATTTCTCAATAACTTTCCTTCATCACTAGCTGATTGATGTGGGTTGCATCTCAAACTGAAGTCTAACTGTCTGGTCCAATGGTTTGAGTGTAGGCTAAACTCACAGTTAAATCTCTTTAGTCGAGCTCTTTTAACTTGAAACAAACCGGCCTTGACCTATTTCAGGTTCCGGTTTTTGGTGGTTTGTGCTAGTTTGATGCTGCTGAACGCTTGTGTGTTCAGTTCTAAAGCATACATTAATGTAATGCTACTGTTTAAGAACATTGACCGTTTGGGGTTAAAGTGTAACCTGATAGTGTAAAAATAATTTGTATCATCTGTTAAAAGGTTAAGCACCTATGCATCCCTTACATATAGAAAGCCTGATTTCCTTTTAAGCTCCACTTTGTCATTAACTGAGAAGTTAATGGTGCAAACTCAAAAGTCTCTGTTTCATAAACTCTCTGCTTGTTTTATTATTTCACCGTCTTTCTGTTCAACTTCTGTTTTCTCATGAAGACCCACCCCTTGCTGAAGAGCTATATAACGTGCGCTGAAACAGACACTTCATGTCTTTCACCTCCTGATCAGAGATGGATCTGCTTGTGTTCATTGTGTTCGCTGCAGGTGTTCAGATCAGCAGGGCTTGTAACGCTACTGAGCGCAAATTTGGATCAGCATTGGACTCGCATTGGTGTTATGAGTGCAGGGGTTTGTGGGATTACTGTCCGGAGAGACCAGTGATTTGTCCCATTGGATTTTCCAAGTGCATGAGTTCAACAATCATATTACAATTTGGTAAGTCCAATACAATTGAAATTCACTGATGGAGTTGCTGCTATAATTTACTGGAGCTGAAACAGTGATTTACACTATATTGCCAAAAGTATTTCTAATGAACAGGTTTGACTACTTTAGTAATTTCTATGAGTACAAATCTTAATGTTAAAGCATATAATGATATTCTAGGAAATTGTGTGCTTCTAATATTATAGCAACAGTTTGGACTCTTTTCTATTCTAACATGACAATGTCTCTGTGTATAAGACAAGGTTCAAAAAGAAAATGATTGATTCAGTCAGTGTGGAAGAACTTGACTGGTCTGCATAAAACCAAGTCCTAATCCCAGTTTAACACCTCTGGTGTGACTGTAAATGCAGACCTTGAGCCACAAACTCATCACCAAACACCAATGACTTGTACATACACTATATAGACAAAAGTATTGGCACCCCCTTCTAAACACCAATGACTTGTACATACACTATATAGACAAAAGTATTGGCACCCCCTTCTAAACACCAATGACTTGTACATACACTATATAGACAAAAGTATTGGCACCCCCTTCAAAACACCAATGACTTGTACATATGGGTTCAGTCATTTTAGACACTTACAAAACTGTTGCAACAGAGATGAAATACAATTTTTAAATACATGAATTATGTTCCCATCTTTGTTGCCACGGTGCATTTTTCTGTTCTAAAGAAGGGGGTGCCAATACTTTTGCCAATATAGTGTATGTAACTTGTCACAGAACTCTCTTTTTCTGGTGGAAATGAACAAATCCGACCACAGAATATTCTGATAGTTCTGAAAGTAATTATTAAAAAGACTCTTGTTTAATGTGACATATTCAAAATACACTTCAAAACATCGTGCAGTTGAAGCCTTTGCTGTATCATTCATGTTTTTAGGTGACACTCCTGTAAAAATGAAGCAAAAGGAATGCATTGAAGACTGTCGAGACAGTTCAGTGAACTATGGCATATCGAAGCAGACTTTCTCCTGCTGCGGCGCTCGTCTTTGTAACTCCAGAGATGCTCCAGGTACTGTGCTCTCCCGTCTTTGAAGTCAACACTCATTTATCTTCTATGTGTCATTTGTATTTAGCCTTCATGAAATGTGAAAACACCGTCAAATAAACATAAGACTCAGACTCACCTGATTAGGTTAATGTTAATATATCTAACGTTTTACTAAAACGTAGGCTGATTATTCTTGTATATTTAAACTGCTTCAGCCAGAATAAATATGAAGACGTGTATCTTTAGCACGGAGAGCGCTTCTAGGACACTTCAGAAACATGCCAAATGGCAAACCAACCAATTGGCAAATAGCAACCATAATGCAGCGTAAATAAGGGGCTATCCGAGCATTGACCTTTATACTTGAGAGCGGCCACATATGAGGTGTTTCTTGGAGGTTAGAATGACTGGTATGTACGCCAAGGGACCAGTGAATGGGAAAAACTCTTTCCATTGCAGTTTTGTGGTTTTCGAATGACCTGAAAAACCACCTCATGTGAGCGTAAATGTGTTTTTGTTTTTTTTTTTGCAATATATGGGAATTTTAGCGAAATTGACAGGTGTTTTTTTAATTCGCAATTTTAGTTCGTGCAATTTTATATGTAATGTAAATTCTATCACAATATATGTTGGTATTTAATTATTGTCCAGTTGTCACACCCCAGGACTTTTGTTGTGTTTTGTCCCGTGACCTATAGGCTTGCGTCCCAACGTGCATACTATCATCCTAAATTCTATGTGATGTTAGTAATTTCAGTACTATGTAGGGCAGATAGGGTGGATAGTATGCACATTGGGATGCACAGGTTTCCCGGTGTATGTCATTTATCATCCTCATTTGGCCTCCTATTTAAGTTGTAGTCTGTCCTGTGCTTCCTCATCTGGTCTGTCTCTTCTGTAGATGTGTGGAGTTATTAAAATACGTTTTGCCTTCATCTTCTTCGTGAGAGTTTATTCTTCACTGTAGCGTGACACCAGTCCTATTTTGTTTACTTGATTCCTCCTCCTGCAGATCCCAGGACTAACGCTCCCAATGGAAGAACATGCTACTACTGCGATGGGCCGGACTGCTCGAACACCGTCAGATGCTCAGGGACTGAAGACCGCTGCATCACAACCACAAGTGAGAATCCACACGAGACTCGAGGCGTTATTTGTTTAACCCTTTGGTGTTGTTGTTTTACTTCATTGGAATGGGACAAAACTTGGTAAAGGTTTTGGCACTTGCTATTTGAACACAAACAAACAAATAAAAAAATCATGGACATGATTCAAAAAGTTTAAACCAATTATCACACTATTCGTGATCAAACATGACTGCATTGGAAATGAATGGGAAGGGAATTTAATCTGGTGGAAATATTTGGCACTGTGCCCCAAAATCTTTTTTGTGATGGCAACTTCAAATTTGGAAAACAACTTGTTTAGATTCATGGCTTTTATTTCCTTGCAATTTTAAAGTAAAACACATTTTTGTAAATACATTTCATATGAAATTTTACAATAGCCATTTTGTAAAATATTAAGTATAAGATAGGAAATTTTATTTTCAAGTCTATATTCAAAATATATTTATACTGGGGGCAGGCGTGGCCTAATGGATAGAGAGTCGTGTGTGTGTGAGTGTGTGTGTGTGTGTGTGCGAGTGTGTGTGTGAGTGAGTGTGTGAGTGTGAGTGTGTGAGAGAGTGAGTGTGTGAGTGTGAGTGTGTGTGTGTGCGAGTGTGTGTGAGAGAGTGTGTGTGTGTGTGCGAGTGTGTGTGTGTGTGTGTGTGTGAGAGTGAGTGTGTGTGAGAGAGTGTGTGAGTGTGTGTGTGTGTGTGAGTGTGCGAGTGTGAGAGAGTGAGTGTGAGAGAGTGAGTGCGAGTGTGTGTGTGAGTGTGTGTGTGAGAGAGAGTGTGTGTGTGTGTGTGTGTGTGCGAGTGTGTGTGTGAGTGAGTGTGCGAGTGTGAGTGTGTGAGAGAGTGAGTGTGTGCGTGTGTTAGAGTGTGAGTGTGTGCGAGTGTGTGTGCGAGTGTGTGTGAGTGTGTGAGAGAGTGAGTGTGAGTGTGTGAGAGAGTGTGTGTGCGAGTGTGTGTGTGTGTGTGTGTGTGAGTGAGTGAGTGTGTGTGTGAGTGTGTGTGTGCGTGTGTGTGTGAGTGTGTGTGTGTGTGTGTGTGTGAGTGTACACTTGGACGGGTTAAATGCAGAGCACATACTCCAAGGATAGGTCATCACACTTGCCCACACTTCACTTCAAAAACTGGTCAACAGGTCAGAAATGGATCATAAAAAAACATCATCATCTTAAAATATAGAGCAACAACATTGGATCTTATTTTTAATCATATTAAACTTTTGATGCATTTCACATATACAACTCAGCCCGACTAAACCTGTGTTTTCTCTCTTTTCTTCAGTGACTAACAATGCTTGTAAAAGGTTGTGCCTCTAAATATATTTGCGGGGCCCTAAATTGTTCTTTTATCCGGGATGTTTCGTGTTGTGAGGGGGACCTGTGTAACGGTGACAAGAGCGTCAGAAATAACGCTGATGAAAGCGTCACCCAGAGCCTCCTCCAGATGCATACGGGAGCTAAGAGCGTCACCAGAAGACTGGCGTATAAAGATGCCGACAGCATCATGTATAACCATGCTAAGAGAGTCAGGCAGGGAGTCACGTATAACGACGCTACGAGCGTCACGCAGAGCTTCGTTCCTCTGCTGTTCTCTGCTCTACTTCCTGCGGCTCTGAATCCAGACATGCTGTACTGAATATAGAGCGCATGCCTCTGCTGTGCTACCTTTGCTTTATTCTTGAATTATCATTTTATAAAATAAAATTCATGCCTTAATTTCTGGAGTCGAATGTAATAAAGCTTGGCAAAGACGTCCAAACACATGCTGCAGATTATTTCTTAAATCATGATTATGTTTATAAGAGGCATGCATGAAAATCATGTGATTATTCAAAGCAGGACAAATCTGTTTGGTTTTTCATGTGTATATTAATATTAATATAAACTCATGGTGGTGGATGAGGAGATCCCCCTCACAATGTAAAGTGCTTTGAATGCCTAGAAAAGTGCTATATAAATGTTATTAATTATTAATATTTGCATTTCCACTATCAGTTACAGAGGCAAAAAGAGAAATAATGAGCATAAAGTTTTGCTCTATTATTTTATCCAAGCTTTAACGAGGTACAAACTGTAACGTCATGTGATCAGATCTCTTATGCTGTAAATATAACCCTCTCAAGTTGGTACATTAGAATAATATTAAAAGTTAAATTAACAACAGAGCCCAAACTATCATATTCCATCGCTATTTATTTTCAGATAAAATTACACGTTTCAAATTGCACATAAAGCCAGTTTAAACAACGCACATGGGTGATTATATAATTGGAAATACATTTGCTTATTGAAAAATATTTAATTTTAATAATTCAGTGCTTGCCAGACACAAGTTAATTCCTTTTTTACTTTAAAAACAAAAGACAGATCAACTCTGTTACGGACAAATTAGGCAATGTGTAGAAATATCAATAAATCATAACAGGAGAAATCGCTCGTTTCATTAAACAATCAGTCCTTACATTACAAAACTTGAAACTGAGATGATATTTCCCTTATGCATGCCTTAAAATAAAATAAAAAACACCTATGTTTTCACAGAGACATGGGCATTTCGCCCACTTGGAGCAAATATTTGTCATCTGATTGATTCACAAGATTCAGGGAATCCAGAGTAATCTTAGTACGTATAGAGAAAAGCATGGCTTTTGAGCCCAGATAGCATTGCATGAGAAACCGGTGCAAAATATAGCCACATGGGCTCAGGAGTACTTCAGAAAACTGCTGTCGCTTAACACAGTCTGCTGCTGCATCAAGAAATGCAACCTGAAGCTCAGATATACATCAGCTCGATGCCGGGTTCTCTGCGCCAGAGCTCATCTCAGATAGTTAAAGAGACAGTGGTGCTCAGATGAGTCCACTGGGAAGAATGGAGATCTCAGTCCCAAAGAGACCGTCCAGACTTTCTGATGCAAAAGCTTCATTTGTTATAATATGGGGGTGTATCGGTGCCAGCGTCACTGGTGATGTAAGAGATGCTGCTGCAGGTGCATACAGTAACACTGACCTGTTCTCACTACACACACACACCGCACAGCTAAACCACACATCACCTGATGGGAGTAATGGAGATCCTGAACAGTGGATGAACTTAATCATCATTCTGGATTTTGGCGTTCGCTTGTACGGTGGCTCTGAACGGTCAAAATGCTCGCTACGGATGCGAAAAACGCCTAAAAAAAATCAAACCCGATCCGATTTTTTTTTATATGATGGACAAAAATTTTAGAGGCAGTGTGTAAATGTGATTGACATAACGTGAGGTCTTATTTAACGTGCGGAAATTTGGGATCTTAAAGGGACAGTGCACCCAAAAATGAGAATTCTGTCATTTACTCATCCTCAAGTAGATCCAAACCTGTATGAATGTGTTTGTTCTGCTGAACACAAAGGAAGATATTTTGAAGAAAGTTTGTAATCAGGCTGTTTTGGGGCACCATTGATTTCAATAGTAGGAGAAAAAATACTGCTCTGTTTCCCTCATTCTTCAGAATATCTTCCTTTGTGTTCAGAACAAACACATTCATACAGGTTTGGGGTGAGTAAATGACAGAATTCTAATTTTTGGGTGCACTGTCCCTTTAAGACTAATTTAGTGGATGAAGATGACTCTGACTGTGGTAAAGGGTTTGGTCCCATCGCTCGGCTCTAAATACGGAGCTACTTGATAATCACTTCATTTTGCTATAATCCACCAGTGAGGTCTGAGGAGCAATCCTACACTTAAACAGCTGTGTTTCACACAGTTAGTGTGCATTAGTTTTGGTCCCCTGCATCATTATGAATCAAGTTCATGTCAGACGGTGAATACCGAACAATGTGTCCCTGCAGCACAAAAGCAGTCATCAGTAACAGGTATATTTGTAGCAATAGACAATACATTGTATGGGTCAAAATTATACATTTTTCTTTTATGCCAAAAATCATTAGGATATTAAGATCATGTCCCATGAAGATATTTAGTACATTTCCTACCGTAAATATATCAAAACTTAATTTTTGATTAGTAATATGCATTGCTAAGAACTTAATTTAAAGGTGATTTTCTCAATATTTAGATTTTTTTGCACCCTCAGATTCCCAAATATTGTCCAATCATAAACCATACATCAATGGAAAGCTATTTATTCAGCTTTCAGATGATCTGAACAAGGCAAAGTGAATCATTCGTTAACTCTCAGTTCAGTTTGAATGAACAGCTCGACACAGACGTACTAAGAAAGACTCTTTAATTTCATCTCCCCTGGAAAAGGGAACATTTTAACATTTCATACAAAAAAACACAAGGATATGAACACATCATCAGACATGCGTTGCTCTTTTTTCTCTCACTGTTAAACTAAAGATGAAAAACCCTCATGATGAATAAATAAACCTGCAGGACACGTCGACACTTAAAATGAGGGAGCGCTGTGGGAAACCAGGTTAAAATACTACAGGACACGCTCACAGTAACTTCAGCACCTTTAAAACTTGGGCCACGTGAGGAGAGGTCACAGGACGACACACGCTGGGCGTCAGGAGATAAGTGCAGGCTTCCGATTGGCTGTCGATTACACCCGGACTGAGCGAGGCTTCCGATTGGCTGCCGAGCCTTCGCTACCAAACCTGAGGAACGTCGAAGAGCGGCGGCGGCGGCGTGGTTTCAGAAGCTGCGCGACAAAACAATCAAACGCTTGAGTTCAGCGGACGAGAGAGTGTAAGTGACGTACGTCAATGTAAACGCTCACCGTCTGACTTCCTCTTCTTGTGTCTGCGGCTCCTTTTACCTTGACTCTGATTGGCTGAGGAGTCATCGGGCTCCGCCTCCTCCTGCGCTGGACTCACAGAGGCTCCGCCTTCATCAGGTCTGGACAAACAGCAGCCAATCAGATGGAGTCATGACTATGTGAGCGCGTTAAAGGGGCGGGGCACTTACTGCAGTCTGGGCCAATCACAGGAGCCAGCGACCTCGGCGTACGTCTGAGAGCAGCTTCCTGCGACACAAAGGAAATATTTCAGCATGTAATATTGACAGCTAGTGGTTGAAATTCAATATAGCTTCTCCAGCTCCCTCCTCTTCAGACTGTGCTCACGTGGGTTGCCAGGTTGAGTACAAGCACACATGATAATGAAGGCAACAAGCCGTGATGAGTTGATTTATGCACGTTTAAATGACTCTGGACATAGAGCTGATTTTTAGTTGCATGCCGGGCTTTTTATATCAGGTAGAATCCGTGACCTCTGACCCAGTTTGTTTGCTGCATTACGCTGGGTTTTCTGACACCTGGCAACCCAGACTGTCTAAATAGTATTGGGTGAGCCGTCAGTGGGCGGAGTCACAGACCAAAACAACACATTCTGACACAGAACAAGCCTTTTCAAAGCTGCAGCAAAGTATGTGAACTTCACATGATTCATAAATATCTGCTTTATTTGCTAAATATTTATGCTTTAGTGAAGTCACAATAATTACACACAGCTTCTTGAATGAAAAACGGGTTTAAAAAAAGAGCACTATTACCATAAATGTTTATTAATTGCTAAATAATAATAATAATAATAATAATAATAATAATAATAATAATAATAATAAGACACAGAGGATCAATATCAGAGATTTTTCCAGCTGATAAACAAGAATCCTGACAGCCAATCAGAATCCATCTGACTTTAAAGCAGCTTGAAATATATAAAAGAACAAAACTGCAACCCGTTTATGATAAACATAACTATTTCATCTGTTGGTTTGGACGCTAATATTATTGTTAGTCACCATTTTTGTTACCACAGTTATTGTTATAGTTATTATCGTGATCATTGTGAACTTATCTCTGTAGTGCGAGTTATTACTTCTATAATTGTCCATCGGTGTGGACGACAATATTGTTAGTTACCGTTTGTTATAGATATCGCTGTTATCGTTATATTTATCGTTGTACTTACCTTTATAGTTATTAGCGTTGATATTATGCGTGTAGTTCTAGTTGTTACTAATTATTATTACATGTTGGTGTAGATGCCAATACAGTTATTACAATTACCATAGTTATTATTGCTATAGCTATCATTATAGTTATCGTTATAATTAAGACGCGCAAGTCACTAATTAAGTGTTGCGAACACTAGCAATAAACAATTGTAACAAAACCAACTGTAATAACTACTATAGTTACTGTAATTCTAGTTATTGCAATAATTATTAGTTAACTAATTCTTTATTAGTCAATATTACTAGTTAAGAGTTATATTTTTAATCTTTGTTATTGTCCATTGCTGTGGACGCCAATATAGTGATTGTTATAGTTACTGATTTTAACGATAATATAAATATGGTTATAGTAGTTACTCTCATAGTTGCAGTTGTTGATGTGGACGCCGTTATGATTATCGCTGGTGTTGCCAATATGGTTATGGCTGTAGCTATGGTTACAGTGGTTGCCGTGGACACTTATCACTGCAGTTACAGCTGTCTGTGTGAATGCAGACACACTGACCGTCGGTCTTGATCTTCTTGACGCTGCTGTAGTTTGTCCAGTCGTGATTCTGCTCCTCTAGAGACGGACTGATGCTCCTCTTGACCGCCTGCAGCCTGAACACACACACTCATGCGGTCAGATGTCTGCCTGATTCGTGTCTCGCGTCTGAGGGACTCTGTGGGACTCACCGGCTGAAGCCCGAGGCGCCGGCGGCGCTGCTGTAGGACGTGTCCGCCCAGCCGTCATTGGTCCACCTCTTGCTGGTGGTGTGTGTGCTCTGCTGTCTGGACTGCAGGTACTCGGCGTAGGTCTGGATGCGGTAGCTCTCGGCGTAGCGGCTGGTGTTCATGGCTGCGCACAGACGGCAGATGTTAGCAGACGATCGGCTCACGCTGAAGCTCAGCAGAGCATCTGAGAGTCTCACCTATCTGAACCTGCTCCGTCTGACTGAGACACACGAACGCCGACGTGTCATCGACCCACGACACCTGGATGTTCCCTGAGACACAGATCAACACACAGACAGATGAGAGAGTGTGTGTGAGCGAGTGAGTGTGTGAGAGTGTGAGTGTGAGTGTGCGTGTGTGAGAGTGTGTGAGCGAGTGAAAGTGTGAGTGTGTGAGTGAGTGTGTGAGTGTGTGAGTGTGTGAGTGTGTGAGTGAGTGAGTGTGAGTGTGAGTGTCTGAGAGTGAGTGTGAGAGTGTGTGAGTGTGTGTGTGTCTGAGAGTGAGTGTGAGAGTGTGTGAGTGTGAGTGTGTGTGTCTGAGAGTGAGTGTGAGTGTGTGTGTGTGTGAGTGTGAGTGTCTGAGAGTGAGTGTGAGAGTGTCTGAGTGAGTGTGAGAGTGTGTGAGTGTGAGTGTGTGTGTCTGAGAGTGAGTGTGAGTGTGTGTGTCTGAGAGTGAGTGTGAGAGTGTGTGAGTGTGAGTGTGTGTGTCTGAGAGTGAGTGTGAGTGTGTGTGTCTGAGAGTGAGTGTGAGAGTGTGTGTCTGAGAGTGAGTGTGAGAGTGTGTGTCTGAAAGGGAGTGTGTGTGTCTGAGTGTGTGAGTCTGAGTGAGTGTGAGAGTGTGTGTGTGTCTGAGAGTGAGTGTGTGTGTCTGAGAGTGAGTGCGAGTGTGTGTCTGAGAGTGAGTGTGAGAGTGTGTGAGTGAGTGAGTGAGTGTGAGTGAGTGAATGAGTGAGTGAGTGTCTGAGAGTGAGTGTGTGTGTGTCTGAGAGTGTGTGTGTGTCTGAGAGTGAGTGCGAGTGCGTGTCTGAGAGTGAGTGTGAGTGTGTGTCTGAGAGTGAGTGTGAGAGTGTGTGTGTCTGAAAGGGAGTGTGTGTGTCTGAGTGTGTGAGTGAGTGTGTGTGTCTGAGAGTGTGTGTGTGTGTGTGTGTGAGTGTGTGTGTCTGAGTGAGTGTGTGTCTGAGTGAGTGAGTGAGTGTGTGTCTGAGAGTTAGTGAGTGTGTGTCTGAGAGTTAGTGAGTGTGTGTCTGAGTGTGAGTGAGTGTTTGAGAGAGAGAGTGTGTGTGTGTCTGAGTGTGAGCGAGTGTGTGAGAGTGCGAGTGTGTGTGTGTGTGTGTGTGTGTGAGTGTGTGTGTGTGTCTGAGTGTGAGCGAGTGTGTGAGAGTGCGAGTGTGTGTGTGTGAGAGAGTGCGAGTGTGTGAGTGTGTGTGTGTCTGAGTGTGAGCGAGTGTTTGAGAGAGAGTGTGTGTGTCTGAGTGTGAGCGAGTGTGTGAGAGTGCGAGTGTGTGTGTGAGTGTGTGTGTGTGTGTGTCTGAGTGTGAGCGAGTGTGTGAGAGTGCGAGTGTGTGTGTGAGAGAGTGAGTGTGTGTGAGTGTGTGTGTGTCTGAGTGTGAGCGAGTGTGTGAGAGTGTGAGTGCGAGTGTGTGTGTGTGTGAGAGAGTGCGAGTGTGTGTGTGTGTGTGAGAGAGTGCGAGTGTGTGTGTGAGTGTGTGTGTGTGTGTGTCTGAGTGTGAGCGAGTGTGTGAGAGTGCGAGTGTGTGTGTGAGAGAGTGCGAGTGTGTGTGTGTGTGTGAGAGAGTGCGAGTGTGTGTGTGTGTGTGTGTGTGTGAGAGAGTGCGAGTGTGTGTGTGTGTGTGTGTGTGTGTGTGAGAGAGTGCGAGTGTGTGTGTGTGTGTGTGTGTGAGAGTGTGTGTGTGCGCGTTACCGAAGGCGCTGAACAGCTGGTACAGGTCGCTGGTCTTCCACTCTTTAGGGAACGTGACGTACAGGACATGATCTCTCTTGGGCTGCACTGAACACACACACAAAACATTTGATAGCTGACACTGTAAAATGCTTGAATGAGACACTATGTATGTATACTGAGAATAACAGGAGTGTGTGTGTCTAACTCTTACGGTCAGGTCCACTCATGTTCAGGTAGGGAATGTCAATCACCCTCATCAGGAATAATCTAGAAAACATGAACTCATATGAGACACAGATTCAGACCAGTGTGTGTGTGTGTGTGTGTGTGTGTGTGCGCGCAAGTCTCACTTGTTGTAGAAGGGTTCGAGGAGTTTGGAGCGAACAGAGATGTAACTCTTTGGAGGCGTGAGAAAAGACCCTGGGAGAAAAAGAGAAACAAAGAACTAAAAAAAAAAAACAAAAAAAACCCTGATAAACAGAATTCAAAGAGTTCAGATTGGAGGAGCAGATCTCAAGCTGCTGTAACACACAAGATATTTTAACACAGCAAAATGCCACAGCCACACTATTGAACAAGACTGATAATTGATATGCTTTTTTTAGCTGGTTGGTTTGGCTCCTGAAGTTCAATACACTTAATTATTCATAAGGCTTTTTAAATATTACTATGGAGTATAATGCTTCTGGAAGCAGATCACTGCGCGCACACACACAAACACTCACCCAGGTAGTTTGTCATGGAGATGAAGCACAGTCCAGTGATGAAGGCGTCATAACCGGCTTCATGAAGCTGCTCTGTGGACGTGTCGTAACTCTGGAGGCCTTCAGGACACTCTGAACACACACACACACACACACACACACACACATATATACATATACATATACAAGAGGCTGGAGAGTGACAGGCGTGATGAGAGTCTGAATGTGTGTTTATAGTCTGTATATAGGAGTGTGAATATGTATGAGTGCGAGTCATGTGCAAACTTGAGTCTGAATGTGTTTGTATGAGTGTGTGTGTGTGTGTGTGTGTGTGTGAGAGAGAATGTGTTACCGGTGGTGGGTGATTTAAAGGGTTTCTCTATCAGCTGTTTGTGCAGTTCAGCCAGTGATGTGTTGCTGATGATCTCCTGTGACACAAATACACACATTAAACACACACTCATTAAACACACAGCTCCAGATCACTACTGAACACACACACACCTTGAAGGGCTGCGTGGACGCCATCAGCTTGGTGTCTACCAGCCTGAAACACACAGAGAAAGAGAGAGCGTGAGCTGGTGCAGACGTGAACAGTGATGCGCATGATCACGTGATCGGAGGTTACCTGGGAAACACAGACATGGCCACCTCCTTAAAGTCATCCAGCTCCTGTAACACACACACACAGAGCTGATCAGACTGTGACACGCCACACTTTCCCACAATCCTCCAGTGCTTCATCATGTTACCTCCGGCAGCGGCCCACAGAACTGATGGATGGTGTGCATGACGTCCAGCAGCATGTTGTGACCCACCACCAGTTTGCCCTGCATCACACACACACGAGCAGGTCAGGATGGTTCGTATCAGAATAATAAGTGTGTGAGTGTGTGTGCGAGACTCACAGATTTAGAGATGGCTCTGATAACCCTGGAGAAACCCACAGCATCATTCAGCTCCTCCTGTAACACACACGATCGGTCAATCATGCTACCTTCATGACATCATTCATCCAGAGGTCATGTGACTGAACACACACCTGCTCTCTCTGCTGCTTCTGCTGCTCTCTCCTCCTCCTCTCCTCTTCATCCACCTTACTGATCTGAATGAACCGCTCCTTCTGATAACACACACACAGACGATCAGAGCCTGATTGTTATATAATGTGCACTAACGAGTGTGTTTGTACCTTCTCTGTCTCCAGCGTCTCCACGTGAAGACCTTTAGAATACCTGAAACACAGAAAACACCCGACGCGTAAAGAGCGAGCTCGTCACACACACACCAGACATGCCAAACACACACACGCCAAACACACACACGCCCCACACACACACGCCCCACACACACACGCGCCCCACACACACACCAGACATGCCAAACACACACCACACGCACCCCACACACACACACACACGCGCCCCACACACACACGCGCCCCACACACACACGCGCGCCCCACACACACACACGCGCGCCCCACACACACACACGCGCGCCCCACACACACACACGCGCGCCCCACACACACACACGCGCGCCCCACACACACACACGCGCCCCACACACACGCCCCACACACACACACACGCCCCACACACACACACACACGCCCCACACACACACGCCCCACACACACACACGCCCCACACACACGCCCCACACACACACACACCCCACACACACACACACGCCCACACACACACACACACGCCCCACACACACACACACGCCCCACACACACACACGCCCCACACACACACGCCCCACACACACACACGCCCCACACACACACACACACACACACACACGCCCCACACACGCACACACGCCCCACACACACACACGCCCCACACACACACACGCCCCACACACACACGCCCCACACACACACACGCCCCACACACACACACGCCCCACACACACACACGCCCCACACACACACACGCCCCACACACACACACGCCCCACACACACACACGCCCCACACACACACACGCCCCACACACACACACGCCCCACACACACACACACACACGCCCCACACACACACGCGCGCCCCACACACACACGCGCGCCCCACACACACACGCGCGCCCCACACACACACACGCGCCCCACACACACACACACGCCCCACACACACACACACGCCCCACACACACACACACGCCCCACACACACACACACGCCCCACACACACACGCCCCACACACACACACACGCCCCACACACACACACACGCCCCACACACACACACACGCCCCACACACACACGCCCCACACACACACGCCCCACACACACAGAAGATTCAGGCTTACTTTGAGTTGAGCGTCTGATAGATGAGCTTCCTTTGAAAGCTGAAACACATGATATTAACGCTCATATTCAGCTCAGATCTGTTACACACACTATTTTAATGAAGTCTGTCAGTACAGGAGTGTGTTTCTGACCCGGTGCAGGGCTCCAGATCCAGAGTCTGATCCGAGTTCTTCAGAAGAGCTTCAACCTTCTGCCTGC
>CM041797.1:58049862-58067362 GCA_023376895.1 Aspiorhynchus laticeps
ATTTTTATCGATATCTTATTTTTCATCTTTAAAAATAACAAAGAACCCAATACAAACAATAGGACAATTTAAAAAATGCAAATTAAATTAATGCTTTAAGTTTGTCAGATAGCTTCTGTAGGGACTGCAATCATGAAATCAGCGGAGCGCTGGGTAACAGCGGGCTGTGCTGCTCACGTGGACTGATTCTGGTCGTATCTGAAGGTGCAGACGCCGAACTGGAAGAGCAGGAAGTTCATGGAGTGCTGCAGGAAACACACACGCATCAGCAGATCATCACAGAGCCCAACGATAAAGCCACGGTGAATCAGGACCATCCTGTGCTCCGTTATGTGTGTGAAGCTCTTGTTTGCAAAATATTACACACATACAGGAACTTTTGGAGAATATACTAACATGCCTTCGTTTATTCGGTGTTAGGCAAGAGATAAACGTGCAATTATGACTAAAACACTGACAGGATTTAACAACATTAACATTGTCTGAATATCTTTCAATGCACTTTAATACTGTGATAATATCATAATAAATGCTTTAGTCATTAAAGTGATTTTAAGAACTGATAGAGGTGCATTCCTAATGGACAGTCAGAGAAGTGTGTGTGTGTGTGTGTGTGTGTGTGTGTGTGTGAGAGAGAGAGCGAGTGTGTGTGTGTGTGTGTGTGTGTGTGTGTGTGTGTGTGTGAGAGAGAGAGAGCGAGCGAGCGAGCGTGCGTGAGAGATAGCGAGCGAGTGTGTGTGTGTGAGTGAGTGAGTGTGTGTGAGAGAGTGAGTGTGTGAGTGAGTGAGTGTGAGAGAGTGAGTGAGTGAGTGAGTGAGTGAGTGAGTGAGTGAGTGAGTGAGTGTGAGAGAGTGAGAGAGTGAGTGAGTGAGTGTGAGTGTGAGTGTGAGAGTGTGTGTGAGTGAGAGAGTGAGTGAGTGAGTGAGTGAGTGAGTGAGTGTGAGAGAGTGAGAGAGTGAGTGAGTGAGTGAGTGAGTGTGAGAGAGTGAGAGAGTGAGTGAGTGAGTGTGAGTGTGAGTGTGAGAGTGAGTGAGTGAGTGAGTGAGTGAGTGAGTGAGTGAGTGAGTGAGTGAGTGTGAGAGAGTGAGAGAGTGAGTGAGTGAGTGAGTGAGTGTGAGAGAGTGAGAGAGTGAGTGAGTGAGTGAGTGAGTGTGAGAGAGTGAGAGAGTGAGTGAGTGAGTGAGTGAGTGAGAGTGTGAGAGTGAGTGAGAGAGTGAGTGAGTGAGTGAGTGAGTGTGAGAGAGTGAGAGAGTGAGTGAGTGAGTGAGTGAGTGTGAGAGAGTGAGAGAGTGAGTGAGTGAGTGTGAGAGAGTGAGAGAGTGAGTGAGTGAGAGTGTGTGTGAGTGAGAGAGTGAGTGAGTGAGTGAGTGAGTGAGTGAGTGAGTGAGTGTGAGAGAGTGAGAGTGAGTGAGTGAGTGTGAGTGTGAGTGAGTGAGTGTGAGAGAGTGAGAGAGTGAGTGAGTGAGTGTGAGTGTGAGTGTGAGAGTGTGTGTGAGTGAGAGAGTGAGTGAGTGAGTGAGTGAGTGAGTGTGTGTGAGAGAGTGAGTGAGTGAGTGTGAGTGTGAGTGTGAGTGTGAGAGAGTGAGAGAGTGAGTGAGTGAGTGAGTGAGTGAGTGTGAGAGAGTGAGAGAGTGAGTGAGTGAGTGAGTGAGTGAGTGAGTGAGTGAGTGTGAGAGAGTGAGTGAGTGAGTGTGAGTGTGAGTGTGAGAGTGTGTGTGAGTGAGAGAGTGAGTGAGTGAGTGAGTGAGTGAGTGAGTGTGTGTGAGAGAGTGAGAGAGTGAGTGAGTGAGTGTGAGTGTGAGTGTGAGTGTGAGAGAGTGAGAGAGAGTGAGTGAGTGAGTGAGTGAGTGAGTGAGTGAGTGTGAGAGAGTGAGAGAGTGAGTGAGTGAGTGTGAGTGAGTGTGAGAGTGAGAGAGTGAGTGAGTGAGTGAGTGAGTGAGTGAGTGTGAGAGAGTGAGTGAGAGAGTGTGAGAGAGTGAGTGAGTGTGAGAGAGTGAGTGAGTGAGTGTGAGAGAGTGAGTGTGAGAGAGTGAGTGTGAGAGAGTGAGTGTGAGAGAGTGAGAGAGTGAGTGAGTGTGTGTGAGAGAGTGAGTGAGTGAGTGAGTGAGTGAGTGAGGTTACCTTCCTCAGTTTAGTGTATCTCTCCTCTGGTGTGTCCAGTCCATTGGTCAGAGCACTGACTGACGGGCCATCACTGATTCCTACAATAACACACACATACATATATTAACACATATCACACACACACACACACACTAACAACCTCGCTCCTTCACACACACACACACTCGCTCTCTCACACACTCGCTCTCTCACTCTCTCCTTCACACACACTCGCTCGCTCTCTCACTCTCTCACTCACTTTCTCCTTCACACACACACACGCTCTCTTACACTCTCCCTCTCACACACACACACACACACTCGCTCTCTCCCTCTCACACACTCTCGCTCTCTCCTTCACACACACTCGCGCTCTCACTCTCCTTCACACACACACACACTCGCTCTCTCTCACTCACTTTCTCCTTCACACACACACACGCTCTCTCACACTCTCGCTCTCACTCTCTCCTTCACACACACACACACACTCGCTCTCACACACACTCGCTCTCTCACTCTCTCCTTCACACACACACACACACTCGCTCTCTCTCACTCTCTCCTTCACACACTCGCTCTCTCCTTCACACACACTCGCTCTCACACACACACACTCGCTCTCTCTCACTCTCTCCTTCACACACACACACTCGCTCTCTCACTCTCTCCTTCACACACACACTCGCTCTCTCTCACTCTCTCCTTCACACACACACACACACGCTCTCTCTCACTCTCCTTCACACACACACACTCGCTCTCTCTCACTCTCTCCTTCACACACACACTCGCTCTCTCCTTCACACACACACTCGCTCTCACTCTCTCCTTCACACACACTCGCTCTCTCCTTCACACACACACTCGCTCTCACTCTCTCCTTCACACACACTCGCTTGCTCTCTCACACACACTCTCTCTCTCACTCACACACACTCGCTCTCTCACTCTCTCCTTCACACACACTCGCTCTCTCCTTCACACACACACTCGCTCTCACTCGCTCCTTCACACACACTCGCTCTCTCACACACACTCTCTCTCTCACTCACACACACACTCGCTCTCTCACTCTCTCCTTCACACACACTCGCTCTCTCACACTCTCACTCTCCTTCACACACACTCGCTCACTCTCACACACTCTCACTCACACACACACTCGCTCTCTCTCACTCTCTCCTTCACACACACTCGCTCTCTCACACTCTCTCACTCTCTCCTTCACACACACTCGCTCGCTCTCTCACACACACACACGCTCTCTCTCTCCTTCACACACACACTCGCTCTCTCTCACTCTCTCCTTCACACACACTCGCTCTCTCACTCTCTCCTTCACACACACACTCGCTCTCACTCTCTCCTTCACACACACTCGCTCTCTCTCTCACACACACACACACGCTCTCTCTCTCACACACACACTCGCTCTCTCTCTCCTTCACACACACTCGCTCGCTCTCTCACACACACACACTCGCTCTCTCTCTCCTTCACACACACACTCACTCGCTCTCTCTCACTCTCTCCTTCACACACACTCGCTCTCTCACTCTCTCCTTCACACACACACTCGCTCGCTCTCACTCTCTCCTTCACACACACTCGCTTGCTCTCACACACACACTCGCTCTCTCTCTCCTTCACACACACACTCGCTCTCTCTCACACTCTCTCCTTCACACACACACTCGCTCTCTCACTCTCTCCTTCACACACACTCGCTCTCACTCTCTCCTTCACACACACGCTCGCTCTCTCACTCGGTCTCTCACACACACACTCGCTCTCTCACACTCTCTCCTTCACACACACACTCGCTCTCTCACTCTCTCCTTCACACACGCTCTTGCTCTCTCACACACTCGCTCTCTCACTCTCTCCTTCACACACACTCGCTCGCTCTCTCTCACACACACTCACTCTCTCTCACACTCTCTCCTTCACACACACACTCGCTCTCACACTCTCACTCTCTCCTTCACACACACTCTCGCTCTCTCCCTCTCACACACTCGCTCGCACACTCTCTCCTTCACACACACACTCGCTCTCTCTCACACACACACTCACTCTCTCTCCTTCACACACACACTCGCTCTCTCTCACACTCTCTCGCTCTCTCACTCTCTCCTTCACACACACACTCGCTCGCTCTCTCACACACACACTCACTCTCTCTCACACTCTCTCCTTCACACACACACTCGCTCTCTCTCACACTCTCACTCTCTCCTTCACACACACTCGCTCACTCTCACACACTCTCACTCACACACACACTCGCTCTCTCTCACACTCTCTCGCTCTCTCACTCTCTCCTTCACACACACTCGCTCGCTCTCTCACACACACACTCGCTCTCTCTCACACTCTCTCGCTCTCTCTCACACTCTCCTTCACACACACTCGCTCGCTCTCTCTCACACACACTCGCTCTCTCTCACACACACACTCGCTCTCTCTCACACTCTCTCCTTCACACACACACTCGCTCTCACACTCTCACTCTCTCCTTCACACACACTCTCGCTCTCTCCCTCTCACACACTCGCACACTCTCTCCTTCACACACACACTCGCTCTCTCTCACACACACTCGCTCTCTCACTCTCTCACTCTCTCCTTCACACACACACTCGCTCTCTCTCTCACTCTCTCCTTCACACACACACTCGCTCTCTCACACACACACACTCGCTCTCTCTCACTCTCTCATTCACACACACACACTCGCTCTCTCACTCTCTCGCTCTCTCCTTCACACACACTCTCACACACACACTCGCTCTCTCACACTCTCTCCTTCATACACACACACTCGCTCACACACTCTCTCACACACACACACTCGCTCTCTCACTCTCTCTCTCACTCTCTCCTTCACACACACACTCGCTCTCTCACACTCTCTCCTTCACACACACACACTCGCTCTCTCACACACACACTCGCTCTCTCTCACTCTCTCCTTCACACACTCTCACTCTCACTCTCTCCTTCACACACACACTCGCTCTCTCACACACACACTCGCTCTCTCTCACTCTCTCCTTCACACACACACACTCGCTCTCACACTCTCTCGCTCTCTCCTTCACACACACTCGCTCTCACACACACTCTCGCTCTCTCACACACACACACTCTCTCCTTCATACACACACACTCGCTCACACACTCTCTCGCTCTCTCCTTCACACACACTCGCTCTCACACACTCTCTCGCTCTCTCCTTCACACACACTCGCTCTCACACACACACACTCGCTCTCACACACTCTCTCGCTCTCTCCTTCACACACACTCGCTCTCACACACACTCTCGCTCTCTCCTTCACACACACTCGCTCTCACACACTCTCTCGCTCTCTCCTTCACACACACTCGCTCTCACACACTCTCTCGCTCTCTCCTTCACACACACTCGCTCTCACACACACTCTCGCTCTCTCCTTCACACACACTCGCTCTCACACACTCTCTCGCTCTCTCCTTCACACACACTCGCTCTCACACACACTCTCGCTCTCTCCTTCACACACACTCGCTCTCACACACACTCTCGCTCTCTCCTTCACACACACTCGCTCTCACACACTCTCTCGCTCTCTCCTTCACACACACTCGCTCTCACACACACTCTCGCTCTCTCCTTCATACACACACACTCGCTCTCACACACACTCTCGCTCTCTCCTTCACACACACTCGCTCTCACACACACTCTCGCTCTCTCCTTTACACACACTCGCTCTCACACACTCTCTCGCTCTCTCCTTCACACACACTCGCTCTCACACACACTCTCGCTCTCTCCTTCATACACACACACTCGCTCTCACACACTCTCTCGCTCTCTCCTTCACACACACTCGCTCTCACACACACTCTCGCTCTCTCCTTCACACACACTCGCTCTCACACACACTCTCGCTCTCTCCTTCACACACACTCGCTCTCACACACTCTCTCGCTCTCTCCTTCACACACACTCGCTCTCACACACACTCTCGCTCTCTCCTTCATACACACACACTCGCTCTCACACACACTCTCGCTCTCTCCTTCATACACACACACTCGCTCTCACACACACTCTCGCTCTCTCCTTCACACACACTCGCTCTCACACACACTCTCGCTCTCTCCTTCACACACACTCGCTCTCACACACTCTCTCGCTCTCTCCTTCACACACACTCGCTCTCACACACACTCTCGCTCTCTCCTTCACACACACTCGCTCTCACACACACTCTCGCTCTCTCCTTCACACACACTCGCTCTCACACACTCTCTCGCTCTCTCCTTCACACACACTCGCTCTCACACACACTCTCGCTCTCTCCTTCACACACACTCGCTCTCACACACACTCTCGCTCTCTCCTTCACACACACTCGCTCTCACACACTCTCTCGCTCTCTCCTTCACACACACTCGCTCTCTCACTCTCTCCTTCACACACACTCGCTCTCACTCTCTCCTTCACACACACGCTCGCTCTCTCACTCGGTCTCTCACACACACACTCGCTCTCTCTCACTCTCTCCTTCACACACACTCGCTCTCTCACTCTCTCCTTCACACACACACTCGCTCGCTCTCACTCTCTCCTTCACACACACTCGCTTGCTCTCACACACACACTCGCTCTCTCTCTCCTTCACACACACACTCGCTCTCTCTCACACTCTCTCCTTCACACACACACTCGCTCTCTCACTCTCTCCTTCACACACACTCGCTCTCACTCTCTCCTTCACACACACGCTCGCTCTCTCACTCGGTCTCTCACACACACACTCGCTCTCTCACACTCTCTCCTTCACACACACACTCGCTCTCTCACTCTCTCCTTCACACACGCTCTTGCTCTCTCACACACTCGCTCTCTCACTCTCTCCTTCACACACACTCGCTCGCTCTCTCTCACACACACTCACTCTCTCTCACACTCTCTCCTTCACACACACACTCGCTCTCACACTCTCACTCTCTCCTTCACACACACTCTCGCTCTCTCCCTCTCACACACTCGCTCGCACACTCTCTCCTTCACACACACACTCGCTCTCTCTCACACACACACTCACTCTCTCTCCTTCACACACACACTCGCTCTCTCTCACACTCTCTCGCTCTCTCACTCTCTCCTTCACACACACTCGCTCGCTCTCTCACACACACACTCACTCTCTCTCACACTCTCTCCTTCACACACACACTCGCTCTCTCTCACACTCTCACTCTCTCCTTCACACACACTCGCTCACTCTCACACACTCTCACTCACACACACACTCGCTCTCTCTCACACTCTCTCGCTCTCTCACTCTCTCCTTCACACACACTCGCTCGCTCTCTCTCACACACACACTCGCTCTCTCTCACACTCTCTCGCTCTCTCACTCTCTCCTTCACACACACTCGCTCGCTCTCTCACACACACTCGCTCTCTCTCACACACACACTCGCTCTCTCTCACACTCTCTCCTTCACACACACACTCGCTCTCACACTCTCACTCTCTCCTTCACACACACTCTCGCTCTCTCCCTCTCACACACTCGCTCGCACACTCTCTCCTTCACACACACACTCGCTCTCTCTCACACACACTCGCTCTCTCACTCTCTCACTCTCTCCTTCACACACACACTCGCTCTCTCTCTCACTCTCTCCTTCACACACACACACTCGCTCTCTCACACACACACACTCGCTCTCTCTCACTCTCTCATTCACACACACACACTCGCTCTCTCACACTCTCTCGCTCTCTCCTTCACACACACTCTCACACACACACTCGCTCTCTCACACTCTCTCCTTCATACACACACACTCGCTCACACACTCTCTCACACACACACTCGCTCTCTCACTCTCTCTCTCACTCTCTCCTTCACACACACACTCGCTCTCTCTCACACTCTCTCCTTCACACACACACACTCGCTCTCTCACACACACACACTCGCTCTCTCTCACTCTCTCCTTCACACACTCTCACTCTCACTCTCTCCTTCACACACACACTCGCTCTCTCTCACTCTCTCCTTCACACACACACACTCGCTCTCACACTCTCTCGCTCTCTCCTTCACACACACTCGCTCTCACACACACTCTCGCTCTCTCACACACAGACACTCTCTCCTTCATACACACACACTCGCTCACACACTCTCTCGCTCTCTCCTTCACACACACTCGCTCTCACACACTCTCTCGCTCTCTCCTTCACACACACTCGCTCTCACACACACACACTCGCTCTCACACACTCTCTCGCTCTCTCCTTCACACACACTCGCTCTCACACACACTCTCGCTCTCTCCTTCACACACACTCGCTCTCACACACTCTCTCGCTCTCTCCTTCACACACACTCGCTCTCACACACTCTCTCGCTCTCTCCTTCACACACACTCGCTCTCACACACACTCTCGCTCTCTCCTTCACACACACTCGCTCTCACACACTCTCTCGCTCTCTCCTTCACACACACTCGCTCTCACACACACTCTCGCTCTCTCCTTCACACACACTCGCTCTCACACACACTCTCGCTCTCTCCTTCACACACACTCGCTCTCACACACTCTCTCGCTCTCTCCTTCACACACACTCGCTCTCACACACACTCTCGCTCTCTCCTTCACACACACTCGCTCTCACACACTCTCTCGCTCTCTCCTTCACACACACTCGCTCTCACACACACTCTCGCTCTCTCCTTCATACACACACACTCGCTCTCACACACTCTCTCGCTCTCTCCTTCACACACACTCGCTCTCACACACACTCTCGCTCTCTCCTTCACACACACTCGCTCTCACACACTCTCTCGCTCTCTCCTTCACACACACTCGCTCTCACACACACTCTCGCTCTCTCCTTCATACACACACACTCGCTCTCACACACACTCTCGCTCTCTCCTTCATACACACACACTCGCTCTCACACACACTCTCGCTCTCTCCTTCACACACACTCGCTCTCACACACACTCTCACACACTCTCTCGCTCTCTCCTTCACACACACTCGCTCTCACACACACTCTCGCTCTCTCCTTCACACACACTCGCTCTCACACACACTCTCGCTCTCTCCTTCACACACACTCGCTCTCACACACTCTCTCGCTCTCTCCTTCACACACACTCGCTCTCACACACACTCTCGCTCTCTCCTTCATACACACACACTCGCTCTCACACACACTCTCGCTCTCTCCTTCACACACACTCGCTCTCACACACACTCTCGCTCTCTCACACACACACACACACACACACACACACACACACACACACACACACACACACACACACACACACACACACACCACACACACACACACACACACCTGTGAATTCTCCGTCTATAGAGATGAAATCCGCCTCCAGCACAGCGCTACACACCTCTGGAAGAACCTCCTTAAAATCTGCAAACACACAGATCGACACACATTAACACACACTCACTCACACACACACACACACACACACACACACACACACACACACACACACACACACACACACACACACTCACACACACACACACACACACGTCTCTCTAGCTCGCGGTGTGCGGGTTAAACGCGATGTATTTGGTTATTTTGATCGTCTTACTGTGTCTGGTGACCTCCATCCTGTAAAGCAGCGACTCACACACACACAAACACTGCAAGCTTTAACCCCTGCAGCCGGAAACAGTCTCTCACACTTCCGGTCGCTGTGTCATCCTGCAGGAGGCGCTCTGAGGCCCGCGGGTCATCATTTGCATATATTAAATACAATAATTCATAAAACTGTTATCCAGTCATCACTGATTGCTTCATCCTACTCAGCACAGACAAAATGAACAGCTAATTTTTATTTACATTACATTAAAATACAGATTTGTCCTTGCAAACTGCTATTCCTTGATTCAAGACTATAAGATACCTGCATAGTGCACATTTAAACACTAAATAAAGAGCAGAAATGGCCAATAACTGATTTGCATGCCCAGGTTTATTTTGCAGATCTGTAATCACATGCATTTGATCAGATTAAATAGTTATAAACGGTTTCTGTTTCATAATCTGGCAGAAAATGTTGCTGTTTTTGGGTCATTTAACAACTCTGTTACCATCAATGTGTTGCTTTAAAAATTATAATTATATGTGTTTATTGTTAACAAACTGATCAGAAGCTAATCAGCCTAAATAGTACTAGTACTAAAGTTTAAAGACGTTCATTCATTTTTAAAGCTATGTTTAGAGAAAATGCACACCATGTTGACAACTTTTCAGTTAAACGTGTCCATACTTTTACTCTAAAACAAAAAGTCTATATATGATTAGGTGTGAAGTTGAATTAATGGATTAAGAGGCAGATGCTCTTCTAGGGAGGACAGGGCTTTAAATCGTGGTACAGTTGTTAACTGCATTTGACCCAATTTGTCTATAACAGAGTTGACAGATTTAGTGCAATTTGGACGTCCCTGCCCTCCAGGCATGGGTCTTGTCCGCTTAATGTTTACTTCTTCGCCCTCGGGTTATCTCAAGTAGAACATTCTCGGGTCTCTTTGTGGCTCAGGCTTATGGAGCCCTCGCTGAGTGTTCCTGGGCTGAGCTCGTGGAGCAGGCTTAGTTCTGCATCTGGTTATAGCACGGCACTACTGATGCATTCCCCATAACCAGCTCGTTAGAAGTGAGCTCCGTGCATGAACTGTGTTCCGACTAACATGGTCCCTCCACAGTGTTCATTGCTTCTTACTCCCTGAGCAGGGGAAATCCGTTGAAGTTTACATTCATTCACATATTTGCGCTACGCCAGCATCTTCACACACAGACAAAATATACTATATTATACTATAGCTGCAAGTGAATCGATGGCTGTCGCTTCAGTTGTTGATTCTGATGAAATGGCGCTCCGGGCTGACTTATATAGCAGTCGGCTCCGCGCCCTCTGGCGGGCTTGAGCGCCATTGGTTTGTGCAGCTACACAAACGTTCAGTCTTCAGTAACAGAGTAATCAGTCTTCAGTAACAGAGTACACAGCAGTTTCCCCAAACAGTCGTCAATGACGACACAACGCTCGTTCCCTTATCTCAGGGAACCGAGGTTACGTGAGTAACCGGACCATTTCCTTACCAGTTTTCACAACTCTAATCTTATAATAATGATTAATTTGAGCTGCCAGGTCGGAATTTGTGGGAAATGTGTGCTACGTCCGTGAACTATAACTAAATAAATAAACAGAAAGAGTCAAAAGAAACTTAAGTTTTTCAAAACTCAAATAATACATTTTCGAAGTGCTCGAAACACTGCAATTCGGTGACACCTGGTCAAAACAGCGTAAATTAAATGAAAACTCAGGCCAAATATGTGTAACACCATTTTCAAACCAGTAGCAAATGTTTTAATGATAGTGTAATCTATTAAAAATAATAATACGAATAATTAAATACCATTAAATATAAGGGTTCTGTAAAATCTGTGTTCTTTTGTTAAAGTGTAGTGCTTGTTTTGTGTGTTATTAGGCCGGGGTAGATAAATCAGAAACAATTAAGAAACACGCATAAGCATTAAAATGAATTAAATAAACATAAAATGTATCTAAATCATCCTCATTCAGACAGTGAAAATATCAGAGCCAGTAATACAGATTATTAACATCAGTATTAACATCAGACTGGCTTTTCAGGTACGACAACGACCAAAACAACGCTTCTCTGTTTCTCTTTATGCACTGTATTTATAAAGAATTATTATTGAACATCAATGAGATATGAATGTAAATATTAGTAATGGTAATAAAGCACATCAAAAGTGAAACTGAAAGTGTGTGTGTGTGTTGGTATGTATGCAGGTTTAGCTAAATTGACAATGTAGGAAACCAGAAAAATCCTTACTGTCCTTGTAACACAAATGACAGATGATTGAGAAAAAATGTCTCATTTAACCATGGATTAACCATATTTAATATTTTTTTACATAATGTTTAGTGTTTTTGGTAGAAAACAATAGAAGTCAGTGGGAATTCCCGTTGAATATTTTATATCACGTGTGTTTGAATAAGAAGGTGCTGCGCTGAAGTGAGGCAGTTTCTCTTTCTCTTCTGTTGTGATCAGAGAGATATGATCATTTAAAATGAATAAACCGAAAGAGATGATATGAGAAGAGAGATGAGGAGCTGACGGCCAGCGCTGAGACTGAGGTAAGACATAAACCTGTCTGCAGATACTCACAGGAGCCGTCCTGTGCTGTTATATGATCTGTGTGTGTGTTGGCAGAGTGAGATGGACGTGAGGATCCCAGTGGAGCCGGAGCTCAGCGAGTCTGAGTCTGAGGAGGTGACCGGTCTGTCTGAGTCTGAGTTCACCTGTCACTGCTGCTACCAGGTTCTGGTGGACCCCACCACACTCACCTGTGGACACAGCTTCTGCAGACACTGTCTGGCCAACTGGTGGGCCTCCACTCTGCCCAGGGTCCGCACAGACTGCCCAGAATGCCGAGCGGTGTGGGTGGGCTTTCCCAAAGTCAGCATCCTGCTCCGGTGAGAGACGACACTCATGTAGATATCAATACAGTTACTTAGTGATGTCCGGTTCACCGGTTCACTTCTTAGTGAACCAGTTGAACCAGTTCACCAAATCGGACCGAATGGTTTGAAACGGTTCACGTCTCCAGTACGCACTAATCCACAAATTACTTAAGTTATACACTTTTTAACATGCCTGACACTCCCTCTGACTCGAAATAAACTAATATTCTGGAGTTATTCAGTTACTCCCACAGTACACTGACTAAACTGCTGTGAAAAGAACTGATGATGAGCACAAGCAGAGCAGCTGATATACTGGGTTAGAGCAGTTCTCGTTCTCCAGTCAAGAACCGGTTGCAATGGTTTTTGGATCACCGGTACACTGAACCGAGAACGGTTTCTTTCGGACACGTCTGATTTGAGACCCGATGAGCTGATGATACTGCGCATGCGTGATTCAGCGTGGAGCTACCGAACAGTACATGATTGTATGACTGACACAGCACATCTGAACCGAACTAGCTCTTTTGGACAACTGATGCTGTGCTAATGCTATGGGCGCGGGTAATCCGAGGACTTGAATGAGGGCAAATAAATTGTAATGGGTTATGCATAAAGTGGATCATGGTTTCTGCATTGATGAGGTCTAATTTATTCACTTTATATCTCCAAGACTTGTAAAAAAAATCCTTGTTTGCATATCACTGCCTGTACCTGTATTTGGGTGCTTTAGTTACAAGTCTTAACTGTAAGAAACTTATCAGATCACGATGTTTTAACTGACTGTTAGTTATAATAACTAACTATATATCTGAATGTGTATTCTCATCCCGGCCCGGAACTAAAGACTTTACATTACGTCATTGCAAATGACGTTATTACGTTAGGGCGTAAAAGCGGGGTTTTTTAACCGGTTCATTGAAACAAACTGTCTGAAAGAACCGGTTCACGGAAAAGAACCAGACTTCCCGTCACTACAGTTACTGTTACAGTTATTATAGTTTAGTTTGTGGTGTGAACAGGCCTTAAATGGATTCTGAACAGAGAAACAAAAATTCCCTTGATCTTTAGACATATAAGAGATCATTGCACAAAAACATCCTGTAAGTTTCAGAACTCAAAACATTTCGCGTTAGTCTAAAAACAGCTTATATTGAAGGCAGTCTGCCAAAATGACAGCTTGTGGAATGTTCTACTCTATGATGTAATAGTGTGGATAAGCACCGCCTCCACAGAAGAAGATCAACACCTGCTTCTACATCACTGCCTGTTTAGCCCCGCCCACCGATTCGACATCGCTGCCTGTTTAGCCCCACCCACTGTTTATACAGTGCTGGCTGTTTATCGCCGCCCAACGATTCTACATCACTGCCTGTTTAGCCCCACCCACTGTTTATACAGCGCTGGCTGGTTATCGCCGCCCAACGATTCTACAGCACTGCCTGTTTAGTCCCACCCAACGATCCTAAATCACTGCCTGTTTAGTCCCGCCCAACGATCCTAAATCACTGCCTGTTTAGTCCCACCCACCGATTCTACATCACTGTCTGTTTAGCCCCGCCCAACGATTCTACATCACTGCCTGTTTAGCCCCGCCCAACGATTCTACACCACTGCCTGTTTAGTCCCGCCCAACGATCCTAAATCACTGCCTGTTTAGACCCGCCCACCGATTCTACATCACTGTCTGTTTAGCCCCGCCCAACGATTATACAGCACTGCCTGTTTAGTCCCGCCCAACGATTCTACACCACTGCCTGTTTAGCCCCGCCCAACGATTCTACATCACTGCCTGTTTAGTCCCACCCACCGATTCTACACCACTGCCTGTTTAGTCCCGCCCAACGATTCTACACCACTGCCTGTTTAGCCCCGCCCAACGATTCTACAGCACTGCCTGTTTAGTCCCGCCCAACGATTCTACACCACTGCCTGTTTAGCCCCGCCCAACGATTATACAGCACTGCCTGTTTAGTCCCGCCCAACGATTCTACACCACTGCCTGTTTAGCCCCGCCCAACGATTATACAGCACTGCCTGTTTAGCCCCGCCCAACGATTCTACACCACTGCCTGTTTAGTCCCGCCCAACGATTCTACACCACTGCCTGTTTAGCCCCGCCCAACGATTCTACACCACTGCCTGTTTAGCCCCGCCCAACGATTCTACATCACTGCCTGTTTAGCCCCGCCCAACGATTCTACACCACTGCCTGTTTAGCCCCGCCCACCGATTCTACACCACTGCCTGTTTAGTCCGTCCCAACGATTCTACATCACTGCCTGTTTATCGCCGCCCAACGATTCTACATCACTCCCTGTTTATCGCCGCCCAACGATTCTACAGCACTGCCTGTTTAGCCCCGCCCAACGATTCTAAATCACTGCCTGTTTAGTCTGTCCCAACGATTCTACATCACTGTCTGTTTTGCGCCGCCCACCGATTCTACAGCACTGCCTGTTTAGCCCCACCCAACGATTCTTCATCACTGCCTGTTTAGCCGCTGCCCACTGATTCTACATCACTCCCTGTTTAGCCCCGCCCACTGATTCTACATCACTGCCTGTTTAGTCCCGTCCAACGATTCTACAGCACTGCCTGTTTAGCCCCGCCCAACGATTCTACATCACTGCCTGTTTAGCCCCGCCCAACGATTCTACATCACTGCCTGTTTAGCCCCGCCCACTGATTCTACATCACTGCCTGTTTAGTCCCGCCCAACGATTCTACATCACTGCCTGTTTAGTCCCGCCCAACGACTCTACATCACTGCCTGTTTAGCCCCGCCCAACGATTCTACATCACTGCCTGTTTAGCCCCGCCCAACGATTCTACATCACTGCCTGTTTAGTCCCGCCCAACGATTCTACAGCACTGCCTGTTTAGTCCCGCCCAACGATTCTACAGCACTGCCTGTTTAGTCCCGCCCAACGATTCTACATCACTGCCTGTTTAAGCCCACCCAACGATTCTACAGCACTGCCTGTTTAGTCCCGCCCAACGATTCTACAGCACTGCCTGTTTAGCCCCACCCAACGATTCTTTATCACTGCCTGTTTAGTCTCGCCCAACGATTCTACATCACTGCCTGTTTAGCCCCGCCCACTGATTCTACATCACTGCCTGTTTAGCCCCTGCCCACTGATTCTACATCACTGCCTGTTTAGCCCCTGCCCACTGATTCTACATCACTGCCTGTTTAGCCCCTGCCCACTGATTCTACAGCACTGCCTGTTTAGCCCCTGCCCACTGATTCTACAGCAAGCACTGCCTGTTTAGCCCCTGCCCACTGATTCTACATCACTGCCTGTTTAGCCCCTGCCCACTGATTCTACATCACTGCCTGTTTAGCCCCTGCCCACTGATTCTACAGCAAGCACTGCCTGTTTAGCCCCTGCCCACTGATTCTACATCACTGCCTGTTTAGCCCCTGCCCACTGATTCTACAGCAAGCACTGCCTGTTTAGCCCCTGCCCACTCCCAGCAGGCACCAGACGTCTATGTAACGTCAGGTTGACGTTGGACATGACGTCAGACAGACGTTGCATTTTGGTTGAAAATGAAAATCAGGTCGACGTCAATATTTGACGTCAATTTGACGTTGACTTAACGTTGGATTTTGGTTACACAACCTAAAAACAACTAAATCTCAACGTCAGCTGACGTCGGTATTGGACATCAATTTACCATTGACATTAGACGTTGGATTTACATTGGATTTTGGTCACCCGACGTCGCAACCAAAATTTAACCAAATATCAACGTCATATGATGTTGTGTGCCTGTTTTGTGCCTGCTGGGCTAATTCTACATCACTCCCTGTTTAGCCCCGCCCACTGATTCTACAGCACTGCCTGTTTTGCCCTGCCCACTGATTCTACATCACTCCCTGTTTAGCCCCGCCCAACGATTCTACAGCACTGCCTGTTTAGCCCTGCCCACTGATTCTACAGCACTGCCTGTTTAGCCCCTGCCCACTGATTCTACATCACAGCCTGTTTAGTCCCGCCCAACGATTCTACATCACTGCCTGTTTAGCCCCGCCCACTGATTCTACATCACTCCCTGTTTAGCCCCGCCCAACGATTCTACAGCACTGCCTGTTTAGCCCTGCCCACTGATTCTACAGCACTGCCTGTTTAGCCCCTGCCCACTGATTCTACATCACAGCCTGTTTAGTCCCGCCCAACGATTCTACATCACTGCCTGTTTAGTCCCGCCCACTGATTCTACAGCACTGCCTGTTTAGTCCCGCCCAACGACTCTACATCACTGCCTGTTTAGTCCCGCCCAACGATTCTACAGCACTGCCTGTTTAGCCCCGCCCAACGATTCTACAGCACTGCCTGTTTAGCCCCGCCCAACGATTCTACATCACTGCCTGTTTAGTCCCGCCCAACGATTCTACAGCACTGCCTGTTTAGCCCTGCCCACTGATTCTACATCACAGCCTGTTTAGTCCCGCCCAACGACTCTACATCACTGCCTGTTTAGTCCCGCCCAACGATTCTACAGCACTGCCTGTTTAGCCCCGCCCAACGATTCTACAGCACTGCCTGTTTAGCCCCGCCCAACGATTCTACAGCACTGCCTGTTTAGCCCCGCCCAACGATTCTACATCACTGCCTGTTTAGTCCCGCCCAACGATTCTACATCACAGCCTGTTTAGCCCCTGCCCACTGATTCTACATCACAGCCTGTTTAGTCCCGCCCAACGACTCTACATCACTGCCTGTTTAGTCCCGCCCAACGATTCTACAGCACTGCCTGTTTAGCCCCGCCCAACGATTCTACAGCACTGCCTGTTTAGCCCCGCCCAACGATTCTACATCAC
>CM041797.1:58072362-58077362 GCA_023376895.1 Aspiorhynchus laticeps
TTCTAGCCTTCGTAGAGTCTTAACGTTATTTTGGTTTATGCTGTGAGCTGTTCCAGTGATTTCATTTATAGTATTAAAAATGCTTGCTTATCTTGAAACTCTGATCTTCCTGCCTGTTTGGATCAGCTAACCGTGACAATTATTTATTATAAACATGAACTAGGATTGCTCTCCTTTAATTGTTGTTCAGTCCTCTTGTTTGGTCATCGAAGGCCTGGACGTGGATCTCCTCAGACACAGCACTCTGAGCTTCTGGCCTCATCAGTCCGGATGGTAAACCGCTGACCATACCTTTCAAACATCAAGATTAACCTCAAGTACTGCCAAAACAACAGGCGTATAACACTTACTGTGGTGCAACCAAGCAGCGAGCCCAGTTTAATTATAAAAGATGACTTATACTTAACTAACAATGAGTATCAAACAAGTTTTCACACTAAGCTACAGGTGACACATCTCACATCAACATGTTTATCATCTTGAGTTTAATTCATGTGCTGACTTTTACTTGTTATTCCCCCGGTTTCACAGACGAGGTTTAAACCTAGTCCCAGACTAAAATATAAATCTGAGCTGTTTCAACTGAAATAAACTTGCACTGATTGATCTTAAAATAAATGAGTGTCTTTGTTTTGTCTCAAGATGCACAGCAGTAATGTTTGTTTCTAAGCATAAATGACTCAAATGTCCTAATTGAACTATGGTCTAATCCTGGCTTAGTCTGTGAAACCGGGTCATAGTCATTAAGTCAACAAGGTTTAATTAAATCATGGCTACGAATTAAGAACCTCAATAAAACAAATAATCTCTCAATTCGTGGGAATTAATTATTAATTCATAGCAGCTCTCACTTAGGCTAGGTAAACTTTGCATCGTTTTAACGTTATAAAATAAAGCTTAATTCTAAATGCGGTCCATGTCGTCTATCTTATATTAGTGTTATTGATCCAATTCGGTAGGTGGCGCTGTTACAAGAGATACAAACTATTCCACTTTTGTCAAAGTGTGTCGTTTTGAATTGAAAATAACATATTATTTGTGAAGTAATTCGCAGGCCTGACAGGAAACTTGATCTAAGCGCTTGTCTGTGCACAGTTAAGAGTGTTTGTGTGCTTTGCATTGCATTTATGAAAACACAAGTCTAATTAAAACATCAACCCTGAAAAGCGTACCAGTATTCAACTGTAAACTTATAATAATGATTTATAATATGAGCTGTCGGGTCGGAATTCGCAGGGAATGTCTGCCATGTCCTTGAAAGAAAAATAAATAAATCATAAATAAATAGATTTTTTTAAAAACCTAATTAATACAAATTTCGTTCGAAGAGCTCGAAACACTACAATTCAGCGACACCTGGTCAAAACAGCGTAAATGAAACGAAAACTCAGGCCAAATATGTGTAATATACACCATATTCAAACCAGTAGCATAATGACAGTGTAATCTATTACAAGTAATTAAATACCAATAAAAATGAGGTTTCTGTAACATCTGTGTTCTTTTATTAATATGTAATGCTTGTTTTGTGTGTTATTAGGCACGGGTAGATACATTATAAACAATTAAATATCAATATACTTTTTAGTTATACTTGCATAAGTATTACAATGAACATAAAATGTATGTAAATCAACCTTGTTCAGAGAAGAGCTTACAAGCACAAAGTGATAATAACAGTGTAATACAGACTTAACATCAGACTGGCTTTACAGAGACGACGACAACCAAAACAACCTGCATTTATACTGTATTTATACATCAGTGAGATATGAATGTACAAATATTAGTAATTGTAATACGGCACATCAAAAGTGAAACTGAAAGTGTGTGTTGTATCCGGGTTTAGCTAAATCAGCAATGTAGGAAACCAGAAAAATCCCTCAAATGATAGATGATAAATGTCCCATTTAACCTTATTAAGCATATTTAATAATTTTTGTACTTAATGTGCAGTGTTTTTAGTAGAAAACAATAGAAGTCAATGGAAAGTCCCCATGAATATTCTATATCACGTGTGTGTGTTTGTGTTTGAGTAGGAAGGAGCTGTGCTGAAGTGAAGCAGTTTCTCTTTCTCTTCTGTTATGAACAGAGACATACGAGCGTTTATGTTAATAAACCCAAAGAGCTGATATGAGAAGAGAGACGAGGAGCTGACGGCCAGCGCTGAGGCTGAAGTAAGATGTGAACCTGTCTGCAGACCTCACAGGAGCCGTCCTGTGCTGTTATATGATCGTGTGTGTGTGTTTACTTGTTTATGCTACATTGAGGTAGGGGTGGGCGATATGACCTAAATCTTATATCACGATATGACTAATTTTATATCACGATAACGATATAAATCACGATATAGTTATTTTTTTCTTTTAAAAATGTTTTTATGATATTAAAATCTTTGATACCATAAAATTTTCATAATCCTTGTCACCAATGTCAATATCAAACTAATAACAGCCTAAAAGAGACACAACTCAAGCTCACTGAAGATAAATAATGATGAAATAAGGATAAGAAACTAATTGCAAGCAATAGGACAAAAAACTACAATAAATAAATGCTACATACATTGTGTAAATTAATTAGACTTCACTGTGTTAATTATATAGATAGATAGATAGATAGATACATAGATATAATTAATGTGTATTAAGTATAGATTCTGTACATATATATAAATATATAGTATCATTATTATTATTTTTAATAGGAAGCCTGTGGTTATTTCCTGTGGGTCACTGTTATTCAGATTCAGCTCTCTCAGGTGTGCGGGGTTTGAACTCAGAGCTGAAGACAAATAACCACAGCCTTCCTCTGTCACCATACAGCCAGACAACCTACAGATGGATCAAAACAGTCTCAATATCTACAAACACACAGATCATCTACAAAAACACATCAACATTATGGCCAGCTGACTGTGATTTTTGTCTTATATGTTCTTAATACCTCAGTATCTGCAGCTGACAGTTTGGACTCTTCGGTCCACCTGAGAGCAGCTTCACTCCTGAATCTCGTGGGTCATTGTTATTCAGTTCCAGCTCTCTCAGGTGTGAGGGGTTTGAACTCAGAGCTGAAGACTAATAACCACAGCCTTCCTCTTTTTAATTACAAAAGTGATTTAGTCAAGAGAATTGTTGTTTGATTAATATGAATGGCAGACAGGACGAATATTGGACAGCTTCCCCTTTAAGACTGAAGTCCTGGTCTAATATACTGTTACATATGCGTTTTCTTTTTCAGCTGTTTACTCTCCCTTAAGACCTGAATCACTGTGTTTATGAGGATACTTGCAAAGACGGGGATTATGATGCATATAAGTGTGTTTATGTAATCGTTCAAAGCCAATAAAGCAGAAAAAATGCGCTCTCCTCTCACACAGAAACAGAGATGGTGCACGCATATAGCTCTGTTGTTTGTGTTTCAACAGCTTAAAATCGGTTGTTTTTAAACGGCAGTGCTTAAAAACATATGTCCATGCTACAGATGTAGTCCCTCGTTTAGGAACAAGCTCCTCGTTTTGTCCCGGCTGGTCGTTCTCCTGCTCAGAGCCCCGTGGTGGCGTGTAAAGATCGCAGTCATCTAAATGATGAAAACGTATTAACGTAAACAATATATTTTGTGACACCACAAAATAAACGATAGAGCATAATATGAAAAAGACTTTTTATTTCGTCCATTCGATATATATCGTCATATCGCACAGCCCTACATCGAGGGGACCAAATGTCTCCACAAGGATAGTAAAATACTGAATTTTTGGCATTGTGGAGACTGGCCTGCGGTACCCACGAGGGACAAAAATATTAAAAATAGTAAATGATGTTTATCTGAAAGTGTAAGAATGCAAACATGTTTTCTGTAAGGGGTAGTTTTAGGGTTAGGGGATAGAAAATATCATTTGGTCAGTATAAAAGTAATAGACTATGGAAAGTCCCCACAATTCACAGAAACCTAACGTGTGTGTGTGTGTGTGTGTGTGTGTGTGTGTTGGCAGAGTGAGATGGACGTGAGGATCCCTGTGGAGCCGGAGCTCAGCGAGTCTGAGTCTGAGTCTGAGGAGGTGACCGGTCTGTCTGAGTCTGAGTTCACCTGTCACTGCTGCTACCAGGTTCTGGTGGACCCCACCACACTCACCTGTGGACACAGCTTCTGCAGACACTGTCTGGTCAACTGGTGGGCCTCCTCTCTGCCCAGGGTCCGCACAGACTGCCCAGAATGCCGAGCGGTGTGGGTGGGCTTTCCCAAAGTCAACATCCTGCTCCGGTGAGAGACGAGCGAGTCTGTTCACACACGCTTCAGTCAGTGACAGGAGTCAAACCAGATTACACACAGTGGCTACGTTTACATGCAACCAGATAATCCGTTTGTAGGGGGTGGTTTATTCCTTTTGTAATACGGCCGAGAGTGCATGTAAACACTACATTCAGATTCATCAATCATAGTTCAATAGTTCAGTCCTATGAACTACACCTATAAAGTTTTAATACTCATTTTAACTCTATAACTGTAACGTGTTTTGAATTGTTTTAATAGTTGTTGCTATAGTTACTATAGTTATTATAGTTCTAATTAATATATCTAGCTACCATTTAGATATCATTATCATTGTAGTTCTCATTATAGTTATCGTTACAGTTCTAGTTATTTGTGGTGTGAACAGGCCTTAATTCAGATTGTGACACCCGTCCAAATAGTTAATGATGTAGTTTATTGTTAAGTTTGGTCCTGGTCACTGCATGATGTTCATATTCTCAGTCAGATGCACAATGAAGCAGCCTCTGTGTGTGTGTGTGTGTGTGTGTCAGGGATGCGGTGGAGAAGCTGTTTCCCGCTGACGTGAGCCGACGGAAGAAGGCCATCCTGAACGATCCGCAGTTCTGTCGTGTTCTCCAGGTGTTCCAGCAGCAGGAGACGAGACAGGCCCCTCGCGCAGCTCCGCCACAGAACCCACCGCAGATCAACATACTGAACCAACCACCATTTAATATGTTGAATCAACC
>CM041797.1:58084862-58087362 GCA_023376895.1 Aspiorhynchus laticeps
CTGCTCGGTTCTGCTCGGTTATTCTCCCGGGATGAGCTGCTGGATGTAGCGGGTCTGTGATGCTGCGGAGGCTCCGGGAGAAGCTCCGGCAGGCGGTGCATCAGATGGCGAAGAGACCCTTAACGTTACTGTGCTGCGGCGCGATGCTGCTCACCTGCGCGCTAATACTACCCATAACCCTCACCTGCAGGTAAACACACCTCTGAATATGACTATAATATCATATACTGATCACCTGCTGCTAACACTACCCATAACCCTCACCTGCAGGTAAACACACCTCTGAATATGACTATAATATCATATACTGATCACCTGCTGCTAACACTACCCATAACCCTCACCTGCAGGTAAACACTCCTCTGAATATGACTATAATATCACATACTGATCACCTGCGGCTAATACTACCCATAACCCTCACCTGCAGGTAAACACACCTCTGAATATGACTATAATATCATATACTGATCACCTGCGGCTAACACTACCCATAACCCTCACCTGCAGGTAAACACACCTCTGAATATGACTATAATATCATATACTGATCACCTGCTGCTAACACTACCCATAACCCTCACCTGCAGGTAAACACACCTCTGAATATGACTATAATATCATATACTGATCACCTGCGGCTAACACTACCCATAACCCTCACCTGCAGGTAAACACACCTCTGAATATGACTATAATATCATATACTGATCACCTGCGGCTAACACTACCCATAACCCTCACCTGCAGGTAAACACACCTCTGAATATGACTATAATATCACATACTGATCACCTGCGGCTAACACTACCCATAACCCTCACCTGCAGGTAAACACTCCTCTGAATATGACTATAATATCATATACTGATCACCTGCTGCTAACACTACCCATAACCCTCACCTGCAGGTAAACACACCTCTGAATATGACTATAATATCATATACTGATCACCTGCGGCTAACACTACCCATAACCCTCACCTGCAGGTAAACACACCTCTGAATATGACTATAATATCATATACTGATCACCTGCGGCTAACACTACCCATAACCCTCACCTGCAGGTAAACACACCTCTGAATATGACTATAATATCATATACTGATCACCTGCGGCTAACACTACCCATAACCCTCACCTGCAGGTAAACACACCTCTGAATATGACTATAATATCATATACTGAACACCTGCGGCTAACACTACCCATAACCCTCACCTGCAGGTAAACACACCTCTGAATATGACTATAATATCACATACTGATCACCTGCGCGCTAATACTACCCATAACCCTCACCTGCAGGTAAACACACCTCTGAATATGACTATAATATCACATACTGATCACCTGCGCGCTAACACTACCCATAACCCTCACCTGCAGGTAAACACACCTCTGAATATGACTATAATATCATATACTGATCACCTGCTGCTAACACTACCCATAACCCTCACCTGCAGGTAAACACACCTCTGAATATGACTATAATATCATATACTGATCACCTGCGGCTAACACTACCCATAACCCTCACCTGCAGGTAAACACTCCTCTGAATATGACTATAATATCATATACTGATCACCTGCGGCTAACACTACCCATAACCCTCACCTGCAGGTAAACACACCTCTGAATATGACTATAATATCATATACTGATCACCTGCTGCTAACACTACCCATAACCCTCACCTGCAGGTAAACACTCCTCTGAATATGACTATAATATCACATACTGATCACCTGCGGCTAACACTACCCATAACCCTCACCTGCAGGTAAACACACCTCTGAATATGACTATAATATCATATACTGATCACCTGCGGCTAACACTACCCATAACCAAACACCAATGACTCGTACATACAGTATATAGACAAAAGTACTGGCACCCCCTTCTTGGTACATTTGATAAGTGTTCTATCTTCTGTATACGGGTTTATGAGTAGTGTTGGGCGACGTCTACACAATTGTCATCGCACAATGTGTGCAGTGAAGTATCGTGATGGACGATGACACCGGGGGCGGGGGTGTGCCCGAAGCGTAAATCTGTATTCAGAACGGCAAGGAAAACAAATAACGATTGCCAACGGTTGCCTGTTACGTTACAGTACATAACATTTCACTAACCACATAAACAGAGTACTGTGATCGGATCTCAAAGTGAAAGTAAAAAGCAGGTTCAGTGCCAGGCATAATAGCGGCTCCCTGATGCCCACAGTGGAGGGTATATACGTGGAATCACGATGCCGGCTCAACATCGTGATCTAGGGTTGGTCTATCAGCCCAACCCTATTTATGAGATTTGCAAATCAATTGCATTCTGTTTTTATTTACATTTAAACAGCATCACAAGATTTTTGGAATTTGTATGGTGTATATAAATCATTAATAATAAGACACTGCCCTGTCTCTCTCTGTGTGTGTGTGTGTGTGTGTGTGTGTGTGTGTGTGTGTGTGTGTGTGTGTGTCTGTCTCTGTGT
>CM041797.1:58097362-58140319 GCA_023376895.1 Aspiorhynchus laticeps
TATTAATTGTTCTCTCTCTGTGTGGAGCAGTAGATTTCATCCAGAACTTCAGCGCGTCCTACAGTCCTTTACACAGACATCTGGTGGGACACAAACAACAGCAGCAAACACAGTCCCTCATACAGGAAGTGACCTCAGACAGCTTCCTGCACACCGTCATGGACTCGCAGAGGGTGAGAGCAGCTGCTCTTTATCAAAGCTATTATCTAATATAAAGAGAGTATGAGTGATACAATCAGCCTAATACAGCAAGATCAATAACTATATCAGTGTCCACACTAGCAGATAGCTGTGATGTTCTCCGTCTCTCATCAGGACGTGCTGCTCTTGTATTATTCGGGCTGGTGTGGCTTCTGCTCGGTTCTCAATCACGTGTTTCTGCAGCTGGCTCGTCTGTTCCAGGGAAACAGCGCCCTCACGGTGGCCAGGTGTGGAACTGCACATTACGCTTCACCTGACAGTGCATTCAGGAGTGCTGAGAGTCAGTGAGTGTGTGTTCTTGTTGTTTCAGAGTGAATGTTGGCCGTAATGATCTGCCCTGGGAGTTTATGGTGGATCATCTGCCGTCTGTGCTGTTCTTCCCCAGACACAGGTGATAAACTCATCATTAACTCTCTCATGCTGGACAAACCTGTGTCTGTTCAATTCTGAATCATCTCCGTCTCCCACAGGAAGCAGATGAGTGTGAAGTTTCCAGAAAACACACGCATGACTGTGTCCAACCTGCTGCGGTTCGTTCTGCAGCACACAGACCACGCCCCCTGGGAGGAGTCAGGCGGCGGGGCGGAGCCTCGGTCCCTGCTGGAGGCGGAGCTTCAGGCGCTGCAGAAGCAGGTGTTTTCTCTGCATCGGGCCCGAGAGCGTCTCTCTCAGCAGCTTTCGGTCCTGTGGAGGGAGAACCGGCGGCTCACGCTGCACACGCACACGCTGCAGACCCAGAATGCCGAGCTGCAGGAGCAGAGCGGGCGGCTGGAGACGCTGTACAGAGAGAAAACACGGCAGCTGAGCGACACCGTTCACAGACTGCAGGAGCTCGCAGACGCGTCTGAAGAACTGCTGGAGGAGAACACGCTCCTCAAAGTGCTGCTCACCGTCCTGAGAGAGAGAGACGGATGGGACGCAGAGAGACAGGAAGGGAAGTGTGAAGCTTCCTGACCACAGATGATTATCAGGCTTAATCTTACAGAATCACACAGAACCTGTCAAGAACACGTCCAGCTCATATTTCACCACAAAAGCAAATAAGGATTTATTTTTAATTAAGTACATTTTGACCCTGAATGCAAATGATCTCACTCTCGTTACTGTTTATGAAATTAAGAAATATTACTCGCTGCACCTTGTAAAGTGTTTATGCATCATACTTATTGTGCAGATTTAATTAAAATAAATCATTGCATTACTGAGAATTTGAATATAATACAAATTATAGAACTGAGAAGAGATTATTTACATTTCTATAATGAGCATTTTTTGTTTAATTATCATAATTTCATAATGCAAAAACCATTAATGGTCTTAAAAATATGATTATATTTCTCTGCTGAATTTAATTTGTTGGGGATTTGACGTCAAATATGATCTGGACGTGATTAATTATGATTGTCGTTACAGACGTGGGTGATTGAAGACGTTCATCGAGGTATTGATGTAACAAGATTAATAATAATAACATCGAAAAACTGCTTTTGTACTGTTGTGCTATTTTTCATTATCACTACGGTATTCTGGGATTTGAAGGGTTAAATTAAAGATAATGGTGATGAATGTGATCATCTCTGACTTTACATGTGTGTGCATCACAGCACTGGAGTAACACTACAGTGAATTATCGGTCACACTTTATGTCAGGTGTACATCATAACATAAGTATGATTTCAACCATGTCAGTGCAGTATTCACAAGATCATTTTCTAGTCTAATCAGCAATGTTGTGGTCAAACAGCGCTAAGTTCCAGCAGCACTAATAGAGAAATAGCTACAACTATGATCAGATGATAAGAGCAATGTCAGTGTATTGATAAGCACATCTAAGAAGTTTAGTTTCAGGTAAAAACTAGTGTATTTAAATGAACAAATGTACTGAAAAACATGATTGTGTTACTGATATACAATCAGACCTTTAAAAAAGGCAAAATATTATTTCTAACAATACAACTGTAGAGATATTGGTGGACTTTCATATTTTTAAAGGATTCCCGGTTGCAACCCTGCTGAAAAAAAACAATAGAACCATCACAGACAATTCTAATGGTTTCCACTACAAATACCATTACAAACCATCAACTTTTAACCATTAAAACCACCAAAATGGCTTTCTGTAGTGTGTTTTGGGACATATTCCATTAGGATTTATTGATTTTAACAAGCCACCAATAGAAGGTGACCAATTACCAGTAGAGACCAACAGGGACCATTACAGTCTCCATTACACCCAATACAAGTCCCATTATAACCAGTAAAACCATTACAAATTTTGTGATGGTGTCTATTGTTTTTTTCAGCAGGGAACAAAGCCCTAAATTGGTTGAGAACCTTGAAACAGGTTTCAGAAAAAAACATTTCCAATTTCCATTAAGTATTTTCACTTAAAGGTCCCACTTTATATTCGGTGGCCTTAACTATTATGTACTTGCATAAAAAAATAAGTACAATGTACTTAGTGTTCATATTGTGTTGCATACACTTCTGCTGTTATTGAGGTGGATACGGGTAAGGTTAGGGGTGGTATGGGTAGGTTTAAGGGTAGGTTAAGGTGTAAGGGATGGGTCAACAGTGTAATTATAAATGTAATTACAGAAATTAGTTACAGATGTATTTACATGCAGGTATTTTTACAAATATAAGTACAAGTGCATTGTATTAAATTATTAATTTAAATGTAAGTACATAGTAGTTAATAATGATATGTTAAAGCGCCATCTAGGGGACTTGGCTTTAACATCGGAAAGAGGAACACTGCACAACACAGCAGAATGATCAGATAATAAAATTGGTAATATAGATATAGAGGAATTAGACGAAATTAAAGATGGGCTGAGAAATATGTAGTCTATCCTAGAGAAAGTCTTGTCTATTAGAAAAAAAAAGTGAAGTCCTTAGCTTTAGTATTCTGAATTCTCCATAAATCGATTAAGTTTTGCTCAGTGATAAATTTATTCAGTAATTTAGAGGATGGATTGGCTGTTGTATCAGATTGAGATTTATCTAAAGCAGGATTTACGACAGCATTAAATCACCACCCACCACTAGATGGCAATCAATCTCCTCAAGTAAAGTTTTGGAAATCTGTGTAAGGAATGCACTGTCTGTCTCATTCGGACCATAAATAGAGACCAATGCTAACCTATTATTATATATTTTGCATCGGATAAAAACAAATCTACCCTTCTCATCACTACCAAGGTGTTCAATCGTTAAATTTAACTTCCGGTTAACAAGGATAAGCACCCCCTTAGTTTTATTTTGAGCGCAGGAAAAAGCTGCTAACTTATAATACTTATTCTGGAAACACGCCACGTCAGATTGTTTTAAATGTGTCTCTTGTATTAAGGCACAGGAGATAAATTTACGGTGTAAATATTCTAATACACGGGTTCTTTTAACAGCAGAATTTAAACCATTCACATTCAGTGATACAATATTTAGAGTATGCATTGAATATTCATAATCCCAAGATTGTACTCAATAAATGAAAAAAAGCAGAAGCACTTCCATTCTGTAAATAACATGTAAACGCTGATGTGCATTTTAGATACCAAACCTCCTAGATATAGCTGCCCTTTGGCATCCATCAACGAGACACAGAGAGTTTCTGACGGGTGCTTCTTTATTTCGCCCGTGAAGAGCACCATTAAACTTTCGCTGTGTATGTTAGCACCGTGAAACTACACAAAGAAACAACAAAACCAATAAATACAACTCATAAACAGAAACATACAATAAATAAAGTACACATTTATGGAGAAACAGAAGAAAAAATAACGATGAAATGAATAGACAGTTTGAAACAACTAATTAACAAGCAGAGCTCATAAAACCTTCAATGAAACAACAAACGTAATGTATATCAACTTCACATACCTCACTCCGCTTTACCAAAGGGTACTAAATTGAAATTAAGTAGAATCAAGGCACCATTCACAGTAAAACGCCACTTTATCTTCATGTTCTGTGGAGGACCATGAATCCTCGCTCCTCTCTGCCGATCTGACTACCTTACGTTTTTTACACCCCTAACTGCGTAAGCACGTAACATGCTCAGAACAAATTTAAAGTGACAAGACCATTTTGCGGTCACTTACACTAGATGAAAAATCCCTTTAGAAATAAGGTAAAATAAATAAAAGTAGAAATGTCTGCTGTAAAAAACAAAAACAACATAAAAATATGAACAACCAACAACCATAAACAAGGAACAACTCAGACCGCACATTACCGAGAACATAGGTCTGACTGAGCAAAAAAAAAATAGTAGGAGAGAGGAGAGAAGAAAAAGCAAAAAATAGATTTAGCAAGCGTCCATGTCCATCCTGGCATCACCCCCTCTCGGGCAGCTAGGACCGCCTCCATCCCGGCCGTCAAGATCCTCCCGCCGGGCTGGAGAAACAGCGGCCGCTAACTCTGAGGAAACCAGCCGCGTCGGATCCCTCAGCCGCCTCTGGCAGCCCCACCAGTTGTACGTTGTTTCTCCTGCACCCGTCTTGGTGAGTCGTTCCAGCTTATTTCTTAAGTCCGTGACTGTCCTTCTATCCTCACGTGCGTCTGCCTGAACAGAATCAACGCGGTCACGTATCTGCTTCGCCGCGGTAGCTATGGCCTAAAACTCCTCTCTTAGCTCTTTAACAGACTTGTTGGTCGCTTGTATGTCCTCACGCAGTTCGCACAATGCTGGAATCAGCACCGAGTCCATCACATCTCTTACTGCCGAATTCACAACTGAATTCAAAGTGCTTTGCTGCTCTTTAAATGCTAGTTCAATGCGGTTAGCAATAGCCTCGTCGAGGTCTTCTCTGGAGATCTCTGAATTTTTTCTTCATTGGCGATTGCTCAATCTCTCTTTTCCGATCCCCTTTGTCTGCCTTAGCACTCATGATGGGTCCAATGCAGAGTGGTTTAAGTTTTACTGACAGGATCGTAAGATATGTGGCAAAGTGAGCAGAGCGAAAGACTAAGCCTGCATCGCCGTCGAAGGGTCACGTGATCTCCTTGTGTGCGGTATTTTTGAGACCTTCCTGGCAGGTTAAGATTCATAAATATATATATTTTTGGAGGATGTTCTGTTTAGCCAATCGCGGTGAGCTTTTAATCCACCAATCAAAACGCTATACTGAACAGACTCAAGAAGCTCAACGCTGTGCTTGTACTGTGCATTGTTCCATGATCTGGTCTTTATCATTCAAGACATTTTAATGGGTACTCTTTTTTTTTTTTTTTTTTTTTTTTAGCACCTGATTACAATTTCTACAATATCACATTATGATTGTTCACACAAAATACAGCTACCTGGTTATCTGATGGCATTTTCTTATGATTAAAGGTTGTTTTAGTTAATGAAGTGAGCAGTTTGCTGTGTTACAACGTTGTTAGTCCACGCCAGGTTTCTTATACTATAACTGTTGTTTGGGAACACATTAGTAATCACAGGATGAATGGGCGATAAACAATCAATAAAACAACGATTCCGTTGATAAACTATCGAATAATTTTAAATACGTTTTGTAGTGGGTTCTAAAGTTACCATCGCGACCAGCTAGGGATGCTACGGATTATCTGCTATTATGTTTTATGTTTTAAAAGTACCGGTGCACCAGTTATTTCGTTAAAAATGCAATCTTTACATCTTTTTTCAAATGTAGGTTCTATCTATCTCCATTTGGACACAATTTCTCTCAGCTTCGAGTGGTTTATGTTGCAAAAGCGATATGGCAGAGTGATGACGATCTGGGGTCTGTACCATGAAGCCGGTTTAGCTGGCTATCCAGGTAATTTTCAGTTTAGTTTGCACCAGTCCTGGGTTTTGGGTACCATGAAAGTGGCTTGGCTTTTAGCTGCGTTCATCGCTATAGTAACTTACACTGTGCTAACCTGCTCCGGGGTTATGTTCTGAGTTGGAGATCTCAAACTGAAATTGGACCAATCAGATGTGAGCAAAGTGTCACATGTCTGACACACAAAAGTCACCCCCCCAGTTTCTCTTGCTCCAAATTAAAGGTCACTAGTACTAAAACAATGTCTGGCTTTAATGATAATTACTTGGAGTTATTTTATATGATTTATATTATTATTAATCCATTACACACAAGCAATTTTAGTTTAACAGTTATTATAAATAATTTAATTTAAAGTTAATTGTTTTGCAGTGCTAAATTCCCTACACCTTCTACCTTATTTTATTTATTCTCAGGTTAGGTAAAGAAAGTCAAGTCTGTCCTATCCTATAAGCATGTACATTTTTCATACTCACAAAATAGGCCTCAGAAGACTTCTCCGTGGTCTGTTCTGCTCAAGTTATAAATCAGTCTTCAGACAGGCAAGCTTCATAGTTATAATTAAGTATAATTTTATTATATACAGATTAAATACATTACAAATAAAATACTAATATATAAAATAATAAAAAACAGAAATAAATCCAAAGGTATATAATTTGCAAGCTCGGTTGTCTAGAGGCATCACTGGCAAGGTCGCCGGCACCAGAGAAGCTGTCACACAGAACCAGCATCTGCTTTTCTTCATCGTACTTCAGTCCTTTATAGACAGCAGGTTGATTCCAATGTCTGGTGATGTCAAGAGGTCTGGAAATTCCCTCAGAAGATTCCTATATAAAGTCCTCCATTTTCTCATTCTTCTTCTCCGAGACTTTCTTCTAAGATGCCTCCTTCGCTGCGTCTGCAACATATCATTCAACGGTAACATACCTTTAAAGCTCTGGCTAATACATGTTTCATTCCTGGCTATCTTCCTATTGATATATGCTATAACATTTTCTTAATAAACTACTTTCAATAAAATGAATACAATAATATGTGTGGTCTCTTTCTTAATAAACCAAAACGCATAATAACTTGTAGTTATACAATAAAAAAAGTATTAAAGAAATAAAAGGCAAACTTGCAATAGGGCAATTGCTTATTTTCCTTAACATAATATATACAGATCGTATGTAATATAAATAAGTTGTAGAATCAATAGATAATGACTACATATGACCTTACATGTTCGAGTCTCTATTGCTGTATATTTTCAACTATATAAACTAACTTAACAAGTTTCACTTGTGACTGCACTGATAGAGCAAGATCATTTCTTTTATTTGTCCTCTTTCATGAACAAGTACTTTTTTCGTTGTAAATGCATTTAAATTCATCATATTCTTCAATCTCTTAACCTTTAGCAAAACCTTTAACCAAGGCTTGTGATTGTCACACATTCATCTGCACGTGCTCCTCAAACTCAGCATTAAACCCTGAGTTGACAAAGAAAGTTGATGATCTGCATCATGGTACCAACAAAGCTGGATTGGAGTGGTTTGGTTTTGTCAACTCAAAACTAATCCTGTAAATCTGAATTTGTTCATCTACCATCATGATACAGGCCCCTATTCTACCTGATTGTCATTCTGCAGTGTATTTGCACATTCATTTGTTCATTTGCACATTCATCTGATATGCTAAACATTTTTTTCTTTACTCCTTAGGAGTTGCTGAAGGGTTACATTCTCCAGCGACTTCAAGACCGTGTGCAACATGTCCTGGAGAGACAGCCTCTGGACACAGATTATCTGCAGTTTGTTTGCAGACACGAGCTTGTAATAATCAGTGCCCTGGCTAATATAATAAACATTTCTGAGGATGTTAAATCAGTGCTTACACATCTAAATATTGCCATACAGTGCCAGTTAGATAGTGAAGAGGTGTGTGTTACAGTGGATGTGGAAAAGAGGTGGTGGACGTGGGATGTTTTCAGCTTCCAGAAATTGTGTACAGATCCTTGCAACATGGGGCCGTGCATTATCATGCTGCAACATGAGGTGATGGTCGTGGATGAATGGCACAACAATGGGCCTCAGGATCTCGTCACGGTATCTCTGTGCATTCAAAATGCCATCAATAAAATGCACCTGTGTTCGTTGTCCATAACATACGCCTGCCCATACCATAACCCCACCGCCACCATGGGCCACTCGATCCACAACATTGACATCAGCAAACCGCTCACCCACATGACGCCATACACGCTGTCTGCCATCTGCCCTGTACAGTGGAAACCAGGATTCATCCGTGAAGAGAACACCTCTCCAAAGTGCCAGACGCCATCGAATGTGAGCATTTGTCCACTCAAGTCGGTTACAACGACGAACTGCAGTCAGGTCGAGACCCCGATGAGGACGACGAGCATGCAGATGAGCTTCCCTGAGACGGTTTCTGACAGTTTGTGCAGAAATTCTTTGGTTATGCAAACCGATTGTTGCAGCAGCTGTCCGGGTGGCTGGTCTCAGACGATCTTGGAGGTGAAGATGCTGGATGTGGAGGTCCTGGGCTGGTGTGGTTACACGTGGTCTGCGGTTGTGAGGCCGGTTGGATGTACTTCCAAATTCTCTGAAACACCTTTGGAGACGGCTTATGGTAGAGAAATGAACATTCAATTCACGGGCAACAGCTCTGGTGGACATTCCTGCAGTCAGAATGCCAATTGCACGCTCCCTCAAAACTTGCGACATCTGTGGCATTGTGCTGTGTGATAAAACGGCGCATTTTAGAGTGGCCTTTTATTGTGGCCAGCCTAAGACACACCTGTGCAATAATCATGCTGTCTAATCAGCATCTTGATATGCCACACCTGTGAGGTGGATGGATTATCTCGGCAAAGTGCTCACTAACACAGATTTAGACAGATTTGTGAACAATATTTGAGAGAAATAGGCCTTTTGTGTACATAGAAAAAGTCTTAGATCTTTGAGTTTAGCTCATGAAAAATGGGGGCAAAAACAAAAGTGTTGCGTTTATAATTTTGTTCAGTGTATGTATTGTGGATTTACACCCTTAAATAGTTATACCAAGTATTGTTCACGTTGTTTTTGGTGAACATGCTGAGATTTGAATGTGGTTCAGTGAGGATAATTTCTCAAGCTCAGCTTAATTTATTTTCCATTATATAATTTAAAATCATTAATTGTCATATTTACATGTTTAGGACGACATGTAGGCCTGCAGTGAATTACTGTAGTGTTTTCTAATCAGGCACTGAATGGAGAGCACATTAAAGGTCCTGCAGAGCAAGTTCTGTAAAGTTGGCAAGTCCCAATGTGCATAGGCTACTATCCCCCCTATCTGCCCTAAATAGTATTGAAAATTACTAATGTCACATAGAATTTAGGATGATAGCGTGCACATTGGGACGCAGGCTTAGATTCGACTTTAAGGGACCGTCTGCAAAGTGCGAAATGACGCCTCTTTTCTTTCGCAGTGATGTAGTAAACGAGCTACAAGTGTGTTTTCCTCAAAACAAGCTTTCCTCCTCTCTGTACAAAACACACTGATCTCACTGCGCTGTAGAGACGAGTCTGAAGGGACCGTCTGCAAAGAGCGACACGCGAAGAATCTTACTAATAAAATACTCAATAACTTCACACTAACACACTGTAGTGTCACCAAATTCACACAACACTGCTCTCCTGCTGGTTTTACTACAACACTTATTTTGTAAAAATCCAATAAAAGCTTTCACGCATTTTTTTAATGATTTTTTTAATCATGAAAAACAGTTAATAACTTTGTAACACTGTAGCCTACTGTGTGAAGTGAACAGTGACGTGTGAACTGAATTTGGTGACACTACAGTGTGTTACTGTGAGGTTATTAGTATTTTATTAGTAAGATTCTTCGCGTGTCGCTCTTTGCAGACGGTCCCTTCAGACTCGGCACAGAACACTCTCAAACTCTTCCGTTAGAACCGAGAAGACGCATGAAGGATCATATTTGACGGTAAGTTCAGGGATCAGGGTTTATTTAATATCGTGTCATGTGTTATATGTTGTTCTGTGTATTTATAAGATCGTAACACTGCTGTTGCTGTTGTTTTTGTCTGAAAAGAACAAAAACTGCCGCCCATGGATCACATCGAAAGTGAAAGTAAATATAACGGAACTGTATATTATGTGTCATTTGTTCTCTTATGTTTCCATATGCAGGTGTGAAGTCAGTTTGTCATTATGGAGAACAGAGAGAGATCTTCATCTCCTGATCACAGCTGTGTGTCTCTGAAGAGTGACGCATCCATGGGTCCTCCTCCTAAATTCAGTAATGATCCAGTGACCTCTGACCCCAGGTGAGATATAATTCAGTGTTAAGGTCAGTTCATGATGCACTGATAAACACTGACCAGCGTGAACAATCACCGGATCACAGTTCATCATTTATCAGACGCTCCACGAGTCGATAAGTGCTGCTTCAACATGTTCAGTCAGAGAAAACACACACTGAGCAACAGGAGTTACGTAATCTCAACGATGAGTCTGTTTCTGCTGAACCGGCCTTTAGAGTCAACGCACTGACTCACAATTACAGCTGCAACTAACCAGTATTTTCAGACTGAGTAATCTGTTGACCATTTCTTTGATTCATTGGATCAAAAAGTTTAAAATTACTCATTATTAAAATGTATATTTTCTTAAATTAAAAAGTAGCCTAATTAATTTTAATCATTACTTTAAAAAAATGTTTTACCTCATCCTGGCCAGTGTTGTCCTCCAATCAATGCGCAATATAAAGACTATGAAAACAAATATAGTCAATGTATCTGTGTAGGATATTCTATTCATTATGTGCAATAAAGATTAACAAAAACATTACATTCTAAACAAAAAATATCGGATTGCTGGCGGAAGATAGTGACTAAATTAAAAATGATAAACAAAAACAAAAGCACCACATATTAACTTTTATTTAAGGTTTGAGAGACACACATTCACTCATTTGATCATATAAATTATATTCTGCTGCTTCAACAGTTACTGTTACTGCTCAAATAAAAACACCATTACTGTTACGGGGTTGACGAGACGTGAGGCAAGCGGATCCATTTGCAAAGCTTTATTGTAATACATGGGCATATTCAGGCAGGGTCAGTAAACAGGTATGGCAGGGGCAAAACACAGAGTAGTCCGTAGAGCAAGCGTGGGTCAACGATCAGCATACCATATCCAGAGGGCTAGGCAGAGAGAATAATCCAGGAGAACGGGCAGGAATCAAAACACAGGAACTCTAACTAGGAAAACAGGGAACGCTTAATAAAGTAGCTAGGCTAAACAATACTCGGCAGAGAGTAAGAGAAAGTCCAGAGTTTATATAGTGTGTGTGATTGGGTGATGGTGATGTGAGATTGTTCTCAGGTGTGTGCGTGATCAGTGCAAACAGCTGTGTTGGTGCAGTGGATGATGGGAAATGCAGTCCTTGAGTGATCTGTAACTGACTGTGTGGTGTGAAAGTCCATGTGATGGGTGAGTGACCTCTAGTGGTGAATGACCAGAAGTTCATGACCAGGATTTGTGACATAGCCCCCCCCCCAATAAATCCCTATATAATCCAGGGTGCCCACCAGGGCGGAGCAGACGGACCTGGAGCCCACCAGGGCGGAGCGGACGGACCTGGAGCCCACCAGGGCAGAGCAGACGGAACCGGAGCCCACCAGGGCGGAACAGACAGGACCCGAGCCCACCAGGGCGGAGCAGACGGGACCACCAGACCCGAGCAGAAGACCACCACAGGAAAGCAGACCGGGCAGAAAACCATGGCTGAGTCTGAGATCTGGGGAGAACAGTGACAGACAACACAGAGAGAGCAGAGACAGACAACACAGGGAGAGCAGAGACAGACAACACAGGGAGAGCCTTCATGGTCTCAGGGGCCGTGGCCGGGCAGGACAGGGAATCACAGGCAGCCTCCCCAGCCGTGACAGGACAGGGCGAGAGTTCACAGACGACCTCCTTTGCCATGACAGGACAGGGCGAGAGTTCACAGACGGCCTCCTTTGCCATGACAGGACAGGGCGAGAGTTCACAGACGGCCTCCTTAGCCGTGACAGGACAGGCTGAGAGTTCACAGACGGCCTCCTTTGCCATGACAGGACAGGGCGAGAGTTCACAGACGACCTCCTTTGCCATGACAGGACAGGGCGAGAGTTCACAGACGACCTCCTTTGCCATGACAGGACAGGGCGAGAGTTCACAGACGGCCTCCTTTGCCATGACAGGACAGGGCGAGAGTTCACAGACGGCCTCCTTTGCCATGACAGGACAGGGCGAGAGTTCACAGACGGCCTCCTTAGCCGTGACAGGACAGGCTGAGAGCTCATTACTGGGCGCCACCACCATACCAGGAGCTGAAACGAGCACCGCCGCTTCAGGAGATTCTGCAGCATGTGCCAACACCTCTGGAGAAGCCGCAGCGAGTGCCATTGCTTCGGTGTGCACAGCAGCGAGTGTCACTACCCCAAGAGGTTCTGCAGCATCAGCCGCCACCTCTGGAGACATTACAGTGGACGTCGCTACCTCAGGCAGTTCAGTGGTGGTGTACGCAGCCCAAACGCAACACAAAGCGATCCCCATCATGGGAAGCGCTTCAGACAGGGAAACTAGTGCATGAACAGGAGGGCTAGAGTGAATGGGTTTTGGGATACCAGCTGCGCGTGCAGACACCAGAGGTGCATCCCTCACACTGGAAACCAGACAGGGAACTCGAAGGACTGACCTTAAATCTCTGGGTGTGACAGACTCTGGTAGTTCGGCAGAGACGTGAATAGGCTCTGGGAGAAGAGCCGAGACATGAAGAGGCTCTGGCTGCTCAGCCGTGACATGATGTGGCTCTGGATGGTTAGCTGAGACGTGGCGTGACTCTGGATGGAGAGCTGAGACGTGGCGTGACTCTGGATGGAGAGCGGAGACGTGGCGTGACTCTGGATGGAGAGCTGTGAGTTGGGTGAGTTCATGATGATCCACAGTGGCTTGGTGTGACTCTGGATGAGCTGAGACGTGGTGTGACTCTGGCTGGAGCGCTGAGGCGCAAAGAGACTCTGGCTGGAGCGCTGTGCTTTGGTTGGACTCGTGACGATCAACTGTGGCTTGGCTTGACTCGTGACGATCAACTGTGGCTTGGCTTGACTCGTGACGATCAACTGTGGCTTGGCTTGACTCGTGACGATCAACTGTGGCTTGGCTTGACTCGTGACATTTAACATTACATTTACATTTAATCATTTAGCAGACGCTTTTATCCAAAGCGACGTACAAATGAGAAGAACAATAGAAGCAATCAGACCATCGAGAGAGCAACAGTATACAAGTGCCATGACAAGTCTCAGTTAGTCTAGCACAGTACACGTAGCTAGGATTTTTTTTTTTTTTTTTTTTAAATAGAATAGGTAAGTGTTAGTATTAGTTAGTCAGGTTCTGGCGAAACAGATGTGTCTTTAGATGTTTTTTGAAAATGGCTAAAGACTCAGCTGTTCGAATTGAGATCGGGAGGTCATCCACCAGCTGGGCACAGTCCAGGAAAAGGTCCGTGAGAGTGATTTGGTACCTCTTTGGGATGGCACCACAAGACGTCGTTCACTTGCAGAACGCAAGCTTCTGGAGGGCGCATAAGTTTGAACCAGCGAGTTTAAGTATATTGGTGCAGTGCCAGTTGTGGTCTTTTAGGCAAACATCAGTACCTTGAATTTGATGCGAGCGGCTATTGGTAGCCAGTGTAACCTGATGAAGAGAGGGGTAACGTGAGCTTTTTTTGGTGATGACCGACTGTTGCTTGGATTGACTTGTGACGAACCACTGTAGCTTGACTTGACCCTTTAACATAGGCTGTGACTTGACTTGGTTCTTTAACATCAGCGGCGACTTGACTTGACTTTTTAACATAGGCTGTGGCTTGACTTGGCTCTTTAACATAGGCTGTGACTTGACTTGGCTCTTTAACATAGGCTGTGGCTTGACTTGGCTCTTTAACATAGGCTGTGGCTTGACTTGGCTCTTTAACATCAGCTGTGGCTTGACTTGGCTCTTTAACATCAGCTGGGACTTGACTTGGCTCTTTAACATAGGCTGTGGCTTGACTTGGCTCTTTAACATCAGCTGTGGCTTGACTTGGCTCTTTAACATCAGCTGGGACTTGACTTGGCTCTTTAACATCAGCTGGGACTTGACTTGGCTCTTTAACATCAGCTGGGACTTGACTTGGTTTGTGACTGGCAGCAATGACGCTACGGTGTGTTGTTGTGGCCGCCATTTTGTGAGCATGCTCTAGCACGGCTGTGATCACACAATTGGGTGTGTAAACAGGTATGGCAGGGGCAAAACACAGAGTAGTCCGTAGAGCAAGCGTGGGTCAACGATCAGCATACCATATCCAGAGGGCTAGGCAGAGAGAATAATCCAGGAGAACGGGCAGGAATCAAAACGCAGGAAATCTAACTAGGAAACCAGGGAACGCTTAATAAAGTAGCTAGGCTAAACAATACTCGGCAGAGAGTAAGAGAAAGTCCAGAGTTTATATAGTGTGTGTGATTGGGTGATGGTGATGTGAGATTGTTCTCAGGTGTGTGTGTGATCAGTGCAAACAGCTGTGTTGGTGCAGTGGATGATGGGAAATGCAGTCCTTGAGTGATCTGTAACTGACTGTGTGGTGTGAAAGTCCATGTGATGGGTGAGTGACCTCAAGTGGTGAATGACCAGAAGTTCATGACCAGGATTTGTGACAATTACACACTCTAAACCTACGTTTAATTTCTATCAATGAATATTTTAGCAAAATGTATTTCAGTCAGAATACCTACATATGGGGCCAGATTTACTCTCCGCTTGCGTCAGCGCAAACCCTCATTTGGTGTTAAAACCTACTGTCAGACACGCAGTGGGAAATTAGCACTGAAAAACTGTGGACAGTTATTTTTGCGACTCACGTTATTGAATATGCATTTGTAGGAACTTCCCTTTTGATCTGTACATTTATTTGAGGAGAGTATTTAAATGAATTACGCAACGCAATTTACTAAGATTTGCACTCGTCAATTCACTGGTATTTTCAGCATTATTTAACACCCAAAATAAGCACATCTTAAAGGGTTACTCCACTCCAAAATGAACATTTTGTCATTAATCACTTACCCCCATATCGTTCTAAACCCATCGCCCGCAACACACGGATATGTTTTCTACGTGTATTTACACTTTGATTTGAATGAAAACAGCGTATGCTTGTGGTGCGCTTGACACAGAAGAGCGTACGCAGTTTGCGTTCAGTGGATACTCTCCATAATAATAAGGTGATGCGGAGGAGATGAATTGTTGAATAAAGTCATTAATCTCTGCGCTGAGGAGAACATTAAAGCATTAAACAGCAGATGCGTCTGTCAAAGCACAACAGGACAAACCACAGTAAACTCTTGTGCTTTCGTCTGATGAGCTGAATATAAAGCACTCTGATGTTTCAGACGACTTGATCCTGCATCTTTCACACAGCAGCTGTTTTCCATGTGTTTATCCAGAGAAATGTGTTATTCACTGCTATAAAGTGATGTGACTGACGGATGCTTTCTGAGCAGAGTGTTCAGACGCAACTAATCCATAATCACACTCACTGATGATTATTATTGATTTGATCAGTTATTGTTGCAGCCCTGCTTATAATAAATGAAACAGCAGACAGAACTAAAGGAAGAATGATTTCTGTGTGTTTATCAGGATCTTCAGGAGGAAGAGATCTTCATCTCCAGATCACAGCTGTGTGTCTCTGAAGAGTGACGGATCCATGCTGTTTAATCCTCCTAAATTCAGTGATGATCCAGTAACCTCTGACCCCAGGTGAGGATAAACGTGTAGTGATAATTGAACTGATTTATGGGAGTCAAATACACACTCAATGCACACAGACAGAACTTGACACAATAAACACATGAGCTCCTACATTTACATATATTATTTTATTATACAATACATATTACTTCAGATAAACTGAAATTATACTGAAAATACAAGACTGACATCTCTATCGATTTACATTTCAATTTATACATCTGTTATTTTCAGATATTTTAATCAGTTGTTCTTGTGATATTTGAGCAGAGCAGATGGAGAGCGAAGCATCTCTGGAGGAGCCTCTGTCTTCTGTCTGAACAACACGAGCGTTACAGCGTCTCTGAATAAACATGATCAACCAGTGAATGATGAACTACAGAGAGTCAAAGACCAGCTCAAAACCAGCATGAAGAACAAGTATGAGAGATTATTTGAGGGACTGAACCTCCAGGAGAATGAAAGCCTCCTGAACAGCATCTACACACAGCTCTACATCATAGAGGGAGAGAGTGAAGGAGTGAATGAAGAACATGAGGTTTTACAGATGGAGAAAACAGCCAGAACACAACACTCACAAGACACTCCAATCTACTGCAATGACATCTTTAAAGCCTCAGCTGAACCAGCATGTGAGGAGAAAGACCAGATCAAGACTGTTCTTACTAAAGGCATCGCTGGAATCGGAAAAACCGTCTCTGTGCAGAAGTTCATTCTGGACTGGGCCGAGGGAAAAGCCAATCAGGAGGTAGATTTCATGTTTGTGCTTCCATTTCGAGAGCTGAACTTGATCCGAGATCATCAGTACAGTCTTCACAGACTTCTGCTGGACTTTCATCCTGAACTTCAAGATCTGGACTCAAAGATTTATGAGGAGTGTAAAGTTGTGTTCATCTTTGATGGTCTGGATGAAAGCAGAATCACACTGATGTTTTCAGATGCTCAGAAAGTTTGTGATGTGACTGAGACTTCATCAGTGGGTGTGTTGATGTCAAAGCTCATGAAAGGAAAGCTGCTTCCCTCTGCTCTCATCTGGATCACCTCCAGACCAGCAGCAGCCAATCAGATCCCCTCCAAATACATCCACCGTCTGACAGAAATTCAGGGATTCAATGAGCCTCAGAAGGAGGAATATTTCAGGAAGAGAATCAGTGACCAGCATCAAGCCAGCAGAATCATCTCACACATCAGAAGAGCAAGAAGCCTCCACATCATGTGCCACATCCCCGTATTCTGCTGGATCTCATCCACTGTGCTTCAGAAGCTCCTGGAAGAAGATCTGAGCGCAGAAATCCCTCAAACTCTGACTGAAATGTACATCCACCTCCTGCTGATTCAGATTAACATGAGGAACCAGAAGTATGAAGAGAGAGATCCAGAGAAACTCCTGCAGTCCAACAGAGAAGTGATTGTGAAACTTGCTGAAGTGGCTTTCAATCAGCTGATGAAGGGCAATGTGATGTTCTATGAGGAGGACCTGATTGAGAGCGGCATAGACGTCACTGACGCCTCAGTGTATTCTGGGATTTGCACTGAGATCTTTAAGCAGGAATCTGTGATTCATCAGAGGAAAGTCTACAGCTTCATTCATCTGAGCGTTCAGGAGTTTCTTGCTGCTTTCTATCTGTTTTACTGCTATTTAGTGAAGAACAGGGAGCTACTGCAGTTTGTGAAAATAAAATATATACTTGATCATGAATATGACTCTGAAAGTGGCTCTGACAGTGAACATGGATATGATTTGTCTGATAAAGTCTCTCTGTATAATGTACTAACATCAGTAGTAGATAAAGCCCTTGAGAGTAAGAATGGACATCTGGATCTGTTCCTGCGGTTCCTGCTGGGCGTCTCACTGAAGTCCAATCAGAGACTCTTACAGGATCTACTGACACACACAGAGAACAGCTCAGAGACAATCAGAGAAACCACACAGTACATTAAAATGAAGATCAAAAATGATGACGTTGATGATTATTTTATACATCCTCCTCTCTCAGCTGGTCAATCCATCAATCTGTTCCTCTGTCTGCTGGAAGTGAAAGATCAGACTCTGTTCAGAGAGATTCAGGAGTTTGTGAAATCAGACAAACACACAGAGAAGAAACTCTCTCCTGCTCACTGCTCAACAATCTCCTACATGCTTCAGATGTCAGAGGAGCCGCTGGATGAGTTTGAGTTCATGAAATACAACACATCAGATGAGGGGAGAAGACGACTGATACCAGCTGTGATCAACTGCAGAAAAGCTCTGTGAGTGATTCATCATTAACTAAACTATCATATTTAATACTGAATCTGACACCTTTACTGAATGAGAGATTTTCTCCTAAATAACAGGCCAAAATCTTAAAAGAGTCATGACAGGTGTTTTTAATACAGTAGATGTATAAATATTACATAACTTGGATGCCCCCAATATTAAATATGTTAAATGAATGAAATGGACACAAAATAGAAAAAAATATTATTATAAAACATTGTACATTAATCAACACTATTTATCTACTGACACTTAGCATCAGTCAGTCAAGCATTAAAATAGGATATTATGATAATTTAGCATTATATGATGGTAGATCTTTAGTAATTAGAATAACCAAGTATGAATTCATATTTGTCATGTTGATTAGGACTGGTGCTTAAGATATTGTTTGTCATATTGTGTTTCTATAAAAAAAGGGGGAAAAATTGATAAGATAACAAAACTACTACAAATTATACCACTAATAACAATATAAAATGCACTAAGCTGCTGGGTTCATGAATATTAATCAGGTTGTCTGCGTTCGCTCGAATTGATTCGCTGAAATCAAAACAGGGATGATAATAGGTGAGCGCCGGCCAATGAGATTGTCGTTTGCGCATTAGCTCCGCCCACTAGCGGAGAACCCGGCAGTTCTTAAAAGCTGAATAATTCCAAAGGAACTCCGTTATTTTGACACGAAAACACAATAAAGAATATTGTTTACATGTAGCGCGTCAATTCTGCATGTTATGAAAGACTCTCTTGCTCTGTATCTCTCTCTCTGTGTGTGTGTGTGTGTGTGTGAGACAAAGCTACGGCGAGCCATGAGCTTCACACTAGAGTTTATGGTACGTCAAATACAGCTACACTGCGCATCCATTCAGATGAACTGAAAAATAGAATTTGAATAATATTATAATAAATTATAGTACCGCCGCATTTTATTGTCAGTAACGGTAACGGCGTTGTAACGGGGGAAACAGTAATTAGTTTGATTACTCTTTACTGAAAACAATAACGCCGTTAGTAACACCGTTTATTTATAACGCCTTTATTTCCATCACTGGTTATCACCACGGTAAACACAACCCAGTCACATGTGAAACTCCTTCATTAAATCAGCAGCAGGTGCAGCAAAGGGACGGTCGACAGCATTGATCAGTAAAGCTGCAATTCAGACATTTTCACTGTGAATGAAGATAAAATAATGACATACATTACTGGTAATATTAATAGCAATAATAATATAGCATTATCACATTTAATCTTCAGTAATTATTGATCATAAATGCTTAATGTTCCAGCTGTTTGACTGCTGTTACAGTGAACTATTACAGTGAAGGCAGTGCTTGAAGTGTGCTTACTCTTTACTGTACAGCACTAGCCAGTATTTTACATTATTATACATTTAAAGAGGTCTGCATTATGCCATAAAATAAATAAAATCAGAGAAAAGGTGGATTACTGTGAATGGGAATATTATGAGTGATATAGGTCTAGTTTTTTTAACTCATATTTACTCTGTCAGCTTTGTGATCAAATTAATTTCACAAATGCTCGCACTTGTCCTGCTCCACTTCACAGTTGTCGAGTTAAAGGAGAGTTTTATAATGACAGGACATGCATTTATACAAGTCAAGTCAAGTCACCTTTATTTATATAGCGCATTTAACAATACAAATTGTGACAAAGCAACTGCACAATATCAAAATGGGAAAATAGTGTCAATAATGTAAAATGACAAGATTAAACACTCAATTTTCAGTTAAAGGCATTTCATTATTGAATTCAGTGATGGCATCGTCCAGCTCAGTTCAGTTCAAAAAGTTTCTGTTCAATCAAGTCGACGATATTGCTGGAAATGAAGTGTCCCCAACTAAGCAAGCCAGAGGCGACAGCGGCAAGGAACCAAAACTCCATCGGTGACAGAACGGAGAAAAAAACCTTGGGAGAAACCAGGCTCAGTCGGGGGGCCATTTCTCCTCTGGCCAGACGACACAGCAGTTCAATTCCAACTGCTGCAAAGACAGATTGGAGGGCTCAACTGCTTCCCGAGGTCTTTTCCTGATGGCTGTCTAGGTGACGGGGTCCTCACTGGGGGTCTGTCTCTGGGGCTCATCTAGGTGTCCTGGTCTCCGCTGACGTTCAGGGCTGTAGAGGTCGTCTCTAGGTGCTGATCCACCATCTGATCTGGTGACTGCAGTGACCTCGGAATAAGAAAGAAACAGACTAATATTAGCGTAGATGTCAATCTTTTTACGATGTAACAAGTACATCATGTGTTATGGGAAGTGTTCCCGGTTCCGGTTGATCTAATTAATGCAGCCTAACAATCCTTTAACGGATTTGAATAATAGAAGTGTATTAGTGTGTTATGTGTACGCCAGGTTAAAGAGATGGGTCTTTAATCTAGATTTAAACTGACAGAGTGTGTCTGCCTCCCGAACAGTGTTTGGTAGATTGTTCCAGAGTTTGGGCGCTAAATAGGAAAAAGATCTGCCGCCCGCAGTTGATTTTGATATTCTAGGTATTATCAAATGGCCAGAGTTTTGAGAACGCAGCGGACGTGAAGGACTATAATGCGATAAGAGCTCGCTCAAGTACTGAGGAGCTAAACCAATCAGGGCTTTATAAGTAATTAACAAGATTTTAAAATCTATACGATGTTTAGTAGGGAGCCAGTGCAGTGTTGACAGAACCGGGCTAATGTGCTCATACTCCCTTGTTCTAGTAAGAACTCTAGCTGCTGCATTTTGAACCATCTGTAATTTGTTTATTAAGCGTGCAGAACAACCACCCAATAAAGCATTACAATAATCTAACCTTGAGGTCATAAACGCATTAATTAATATTTCTGCATTTGACATTGAGAGCATAGGTCTCAGTTTAGATATATTTTAAGATGAAAAAATGCAGTTTTACAAATGCTAGAAACGTGGCTGTCAAAGGAGAGATTACTATTAAATAGCACACCTAGGTTCCTGACTGATGACGAAGAATTTACAGAGCAGCCATCAAGTGTTAGACAGTGTTCTAGGTTATTACTTGTGGGGGTTTTAGGTCCGATAATTAACACCTCTGTTTTTTCAGAATTTAGCAGTAAGAAATTACTCGTCATCCAGTTTTTTATATCGACTATGCATTCCATAAGTTTCTCAATTTAGTGTGTTTCACCAGGCCGTGAAGAAATATAGAGCTGAGTATCATCAGCATAACAGTGAAAGCTAACCCCGTGCTTCCTAATGATATTTCCCAAGGGTAACATGTAAAGCGTGAAAAGTAACGGCCCTAGTACTGAGCCTTGAGGAACTCCATACTGCACTTGTGATCGATATGATATCTCTTCATTCACTGCTACGAATTGATGGCGGTCAGATAAGTACGATTTGAACCATGCTAATGCACTTCCACTAATGCCAACAAAGTGTTCTAGTCTATTCAAAAGAATGTTGTGATTGATAGTGTCGAACGCAGCGCTAAGATCCAGTAGAACTAATAGAGAGATACAACCACGATCAGATGATAAGAGCAGGTCATTTGTAACTCTAATGAGAGCAGTCTCAGTACTATGATACGGTCTAAATCCTGACTGGAAATCCTCACAGATATCATTTTTCTCTAAGAAGGAATATAATTGTGAGGATACAACCTTTTCTAATATCTTTGACAGAAAATGGAGATTCGAGATCGGTCTGTAATTAACTAGATCTTTGGGGTCAAGTTTTGTTTTTTTAATGAGAGGCTTAATAACAGCCAATTTAAAGTTTTTGGGGACATATCCTAATGACAATGACGAATTAATAATAGCCAAAAGAGGATCTATGACTTCTGGAAGCACCTCTTTTAGTAGTTTAGATGGAATAGGGTCTAACATACATGTTGTTAGTTTAGATGATTTAACAAGTTTATACAATTCTTCCTCTCCTATAGTAGAGAATGAGTGGAATTGTTCCTCAGGGGATCTATAGTACACTATTTGATGTGATAATATAGCTAACGGCTGCATGGTTACAATTTGATCTCTAATAGTATCAATTTTGGAAGTAAAATAGTTCATAAAGTCATTACTGCTGTGCTGTTGGGAAATGTCAACACCTGTTGATGCTTTATTTTATTTATTGTTATAAATTGTAGCAACACCTCCCCCTTTGCCTTTTGGACGCGGCTCATTTTTGTAACAGTAATCTTGGGGGGTGGACTCGTTTAAAATAATGTATTCATCTGGTTTTAGCCATGTTTCTGTCAAACAGAGCAAAACTAGGTTATGATCATTAATCAAATCATTTACAAAAAGTGCTTTTGTAGAAAGGGACCTGATATTCAGTAAGCCAAGTTTTATCAATTGTTTCTGTGTATTGTAAACATTTTTTATTTGTTGAACATCAATTAAATGGTTACTCATAAATTGTTTTTGACGTTTTCTGTATTTTCTAGTTCGGGGAACAGACACAGTCTCTATAGTGTGATCTCTAGGTGAAGGAGTCTCTATGTGCTGAGAATTAACTGACTTCTGTGACGTGAGGCGGCTAGCAGACGGTCGGTTTAGCCAGTCTGTCTGCTTCCTGACCTGGGCTCCAGTTAGTCAAGTATGAACTCTAAGTATGACTATGTGCCAAATTTCTAGAGAGAATAGCGGCACCACCCCAGGAGGGATGAACACCATCTCTTTTCAACAGGTCAGGTCTGCCCCAAAAACTCGTCCAATTGTCTATAAAACCTATGTTGTTTTGCAGGCACCACTTAGACATCCAGTCATTTAATGATGATAGTCTGCTATGAATCTCATCACCCCGGTAAGCAGGGAGGGGGCCAGAGCATATTACAGTGTCTGACATCGTACTTGCAAGTTCACACACCTCTTTAACATTATTTTTAGTGATCTCCGACTGGCGAAGTCGAACATCATTAGCGCCGGCGTGGATAACAATCTTACTGAATTTACGTTTAGCATTAGCCAGCACTTTTAAATTTGCCAAGATGTCAGGCGCTCTGGCTCCCGGTAAACAATGGACTATGGTGGCTGGTGTCTCTATTTTCACGTTCCGTACAATAGAATCGCCAATAACTAGAGCACTTTCACCAGGTTTCTCAGTGGGTGCATCACTGAGTGGGGAGAACCTGTTTGATGTTCTGATCGGAACGGAAGAGCGGTGTTTTGACCCGCGACTATGCTGCCTCACAGTCACCCAGTTGCCCTGCTGCGGGGGCACTAATGCCGGAACCGAACAATGTACAGGAGTCCCTGAGCTAGTCACATCCAAAGCAGTATCTACAGCCCTCACATTCTTACTGTCCTCAACTAAAGTTTGGATGCGTGTCTCTAGTTCTAAAACCTTCTCTGTCAGCCTAACTATTTCCCTGCATTTATCACATGTGAATCCCTCATCGCCGACAGAGATAGATAAACTGTACATGTGGCAAACTGTGCAAATAACAATAGCAGGAGAAGAAGCCATTACTCACCGTGATTGATGAATGATACCAACTTAACTTACCACTTACCACTCCACTTACCTCTTACCACTGTTGTTTGATGAACTCGTGAAAACGGAGCAAGAGAGAAATGAAAACGGAGCGAGAAAAAAGAAAACAATAATAGCAACGCGAATGGAACCGCGAGTGACAAGCTAACCGGCTAACGAATGCTAACGCGCTGCACTCACGGTTTTAGAAGCGAGCGATCAAATTAGTTTGATAGATAATACCAGAAATATGGTGGGAATTAAGTTATATATTATCACTTTAAACAGAGTGAAAGTAAGGTAAAGATTCAATAAAAAAGCAGAGCTACAATCACAAACCGCACAGCAGCACAACAGACAGAAACAGATTGAAGCAATCGAACTGTGACTCAGATTGAAGCAATCGAGCTAACTTCACACGAGCTTCGATACAACACTTTATTCAAAATGAAGAACCACGCGTCATACGTCATACGTCATCACGCTATTTCTGCATCATTGCACATGCGCAGTCCTTTCAGTTTCAGTTTCAGTTTTCATTCTGATCGAGTGTTTACATGCACTCTCAATCGCATTAGAAAAGGAATAAACCACCCCCTTCAATCCGATAAAATTTTCATTCCAATCGAGCTCAATCGGATCGATTAAGTATTTACATGAAGGCTTTTCAGACTGAGCCGTCAATCTGATTACAAACAGATTATTTGGTTGCATGTAAACGTAGCCAGTGTGACATAGTTTTGTGTGTATGTGTCATTTCAGGCACAAATAGATGCGGAAGTGAACAAAATTCAGTGTTCTGCAACTCTTGCATCTGCGTGGCTCTCACCGTGTCTACAACGGACGTGAGCAGCGGAGAGCGACAAAATACAATAAAACCCATTATAATCAGTGCTGTTGTCTACACCGGACGCGAGCGGCGGAGAGCGACAAAATACAATAAAACCCATTATAATCAGTGCTGCTGTCTACACCGGACACGAGCGGCGGAGAGCGACAAAATACAATAAAACCCATTATAATCAGTGATGCTGTCTACACCGGACACGAGCGGCGGAGAGCGACAAAATACAATAAAACCCATTATAATCAGTGCTGCTGTCTACACCGGACACGAGCGGCGGAGAGCGACAAAATACAATAAAACCCATTATAATCAGTGCTGCTGTCTACACCGGACACGAGCGGCGGAGAGCGACAAAATACAATAAAACCCATTATAATCAGTGCTGCTGTCTACACCGGACGCGAGCGGCGGAGAGCGACAAAATACAATAAAACCCATTATAATCAGTGCTGCTGTCTACACCGGACGCGAGCGGCGGAGAGCGACAAAATACAATAAAACCCATTATAATCAGTGCTGCTGTCTACACCGGACACGAGCGGCGGAGAGCGACAAAATACAATAAAACCCATTATAATCAGTGCTGCTGTCTACACCGGACACGAGCGGCGGAGAGCGACAAAATACAATAAAACCCATTATAATCAGTGCTGCTGTCTACACCGGACACGAGCGGCGGAGAGCGACAAAATACAATAAAACCCATTATAATCAGTGCTGCTGTCTACACCGGACGCGAGCGGCGGAGAGCGACAAAATACAATAAAACCCATTATAATCAGTGCTGCTGTCTACACCGGACACGAGCGGCGGAGAGCGACGTGACAAAATACAATAAAACCCATTATAATCAGTGCTGCTGTCTACACCGGACACGAGCGGCGGAGAGCGACGTGACACAATACAATAAAACCCATTATAATCAGTGCTGCTGTCTACACCGGACGCGAGCGACAAAATACAATAAAACCCATTATAATCAGTGCTGCTGTCTACACTGGACACAAGCGGCGGAGAGCGACAAAATACAATAAAACCCATTATAATCAGTGCTGCTCTCTACACCGGATGCGAGCGGCGGAGAGAGACAAAATACAATGAAACCCATTATAATCAGTGCTGCTGTCTCAGCGACAAAATACAATAAAACCCATTATAATCAGTGCTGCTGTCTACACTGGACACGAGCGGCGGAGAGCGACAAAATACAGTAAAACCCATTATAATCAGTGCTGCTGTCTACACTGGATGCAGCGCGACACGACAAATCCTGACAGTAAACTGCTGCCTCGCTCTATTTATGACGTACTGACACAAAGTTCAAATGATTTGCAGCGGTCTCTTTGTCTCGTCCAGCGTAGACAGACTTTGGGGTCATTCACATCAACGAAGGATAAATGTATTTCCAGCACTGAAAATCACTTGCAGTAGCTCTGCTACTAAATTTATTTAAAATGTGTCTCTTTGTCCAGCTGTCTCGTCCGGAGGAGACACGGTGTCTGTGTGTGAGCAAAGAAAACAATCAGTTTAAATATAACGATCAGTAGCCTATACTGAACATCACACAATATCGATGCTGAAACCATATATCGTGCAGCTCTACACAGTAATAATGCAGACAGTCAAATACAGCAGTGAGCATAACAGTTCAGAAGAAACATATTATGACCGGTAGTACTGGTTGAACAGATAGGATTTGAGTTTTCTGTAAATTCTGCAGAACAGCTTGATTTATGTTACACCATAATTATTATTCTTTTAGAAAGAGCAGTGCTTCTCAAACTTTTTACAGCGGCGTACCCCTCTCTTCCACTTAGACCGCAGTCACACCTTTACTATTAAAGGACAATATTTGCCCCTTAAACTGATTTACAGGTGCTTTTTTTACCTTTATAGAGGCAAAGATTTTCCACCCTTATTAATTGTCTGTCATGTTTTATGTTATATTCTTAACATTCCATTAAGTGTATTATTAATATAATAAATAAAGCAATAAATGATGGCAAATCAATCTGAAAGGCTACTTGTAGATTTAAAAATAAAACTGCCAATAGGTGATTCATTCATTCATTCATTCAGTAATGAAGCGACATGCTGTAGTTATGAATGGGTTATTAATCACTGACTCTCTGAATCGTTCAAAGCCGCAGATTCGTTCACTAATGAAACACCACTGTATGTTGTTTGGAGACACACACCGGATGATACGGATTTCATTGGAACTATTATTCATTTGTTGCAAAATAGAACAAACACGACAATATGCTGTTTAACATGTGGGCTACATTTAAAATGTTCACTTATCACCTTTTTTGTTGAACTGTTGTAAAAATGAATGTCATATTTGCCATCGTTTGGATATTCAGGGAAATGTTCATTCTTGCTCGTATCTTAAACATGAAAACAATAACTCACACAGAGTGTGTCTGTATCGAAGAGAGTTTAAATCGATCTCAAGGTACAGTCCGTGTCAATATTTGCTCTTCATGCTATTACGTGAAGATCTACTTTAAAGATACATTGAACAGCAGCAGGGTTTGCTAAAGCAGCATATTCAGCAGGCATCCTATCATACGCTCGCTGCTTGTGTTGACCACAAAACATGAGGTAATCTGATTGGATGCTGATATCATGTATTTGACCATTTACAGCACTCCCCTTTTACTGTTTTTACATCAGAAGCGGCCACAGATTCACAGACACAGATTTCCACAGATGATATTTTTGCCCCGTTTATTGCTGTGTTTATCACTATATCAATCATTGTAATATCAAGTGAATCCTGCAGATGTAATTCCTGAAACTCTGCAGTGTGTATGTGGCCATTGCTCCTCTTAGCAGCATGAAAAACAAGAGTTTATACAAATCCTGAATGGATTATATCGAGCCTAGAAAGCAGACAGAGTGCTCCCTTTATAATCACTAAAAATAACTCACTTCAGTTCATCACAATCTCACAGACTTCTGTAATAATCAGTGAAGCTCTACACTGCACAATCAATCTCTTATTTACATCACGTGTTGATTATAATGAGAGAACTAGTGAGTTTAAACATGAGGACACTTTATTAATCCTTTCCTTTTATTTCCATTGTTTTAGCTAAATTGTGGCCATTTTTTATTCTTTAATTTTTTAATTAAATCATGGAAACATTTTTTTATATTTGTTTCCTCCTTTTCCATTTTGCATTTACCTGTACTTTTACTTTCAATACTTAAGTATGTTTGATATAAAATAAAATAAAATAAAAGTTGATACTTAAGTACAATTAAAATCACATACAGAGTAATATTCTAGACCAGTGGTTCTCAACCTTTTTTTCCACCGGGCCGCACTATGGTCCAAGTGCAAGTCTCACGGGCCGCACGCATGTCATTTACATATTACGTCATCAATTCAAACCAACCAGATTTATAATATTATTTATAGCCTAAATATTATGACATCTAAACGATTACATTTATTGAAATAAATAAAATTATTCTACTCACCTAATAAAACACCTGACGCTGTCGGGAGCTGACCAATTTTGTGAAATTCTGCTCGAAAGGAGTAACAGCACAATGAAGTTGTGATTGTAAGTGCAGTCTGTAAGACGCGCACAGAAGCGTGACTTGACGCGTGACACTGCAGAAAGTGTGCGTTCACAAATGTAGCCTATGTTCCAAATATGAAAAGCATTTTTAAATGTAATAATCTGAGGTTCTCTCCAGAGATGTTTTGCCACATTTCTGTAATAAGGATGATTGCTACGTAGTAGTATGGGTGTTTCTTTTTACCTGAACATCTTCAAGTGAGTGGCGGGGCAAACCGAAAGTTGATGCCAAAAGTCCAGCACTCTCTTCTCTGCGCCTATTCTTGTTTGAATGCGTTCCTTCGCTGCCATTTTCCACATTTCGTTTTCTCCATTAACAAATTTGTCCATTCTGATGCTCAATTTTACAGAACTAATGGCTGCTGATGACTATTTGAATTGAATTCTGCCAAAGTGCGAGCTTGTAAGTGTTCGTTAAATGCGTAACATTAATTACGTGAGTACATTGATCTGCTCATGTCTGAAAATAATATATATAAAAAACTAAATTATTTTACATAACAAAAACATCATAGCTTATACTTGTTCAGTACATTTTTAAAGTAATGTAAAAACTAAAATGAATTGTAAAACTGAAAGTTATATTTTAATTGTGTTCAGCACAGCATGGTGGGCCGCATTAGGATTCATGACGGGCCGCATGCGGCCCGTGGGCCGCGGGTTGAGAACCACTGTTCTAGACGGTGACTTCAACTTCTACCAAAGTCATTTTCTGGTAAGATATCTGTAGTTTTGTGTTAAATGAGAAAGTATCAAGTAGACATTACAAATTGTAGCTTTAGAAATATTTTATTTGATTCAACATAAATTTTTTTACACATAAACTTTTAGGCCTAGACTATGGAGCATAAAAGAAGATAATTTGATAAACATCTCAGTATTTTTTGTTCCTGCAATGGAAGTTATTGTAACCAAAACAGCTTTGTTACCAACAGTCTTCAAAATACCTTCTTTTATGTTCCACAGAAGAAAGTAAGTCATTCATTTAAAATATAACACTATCAACTTCTTATTTACTGAACTGTTCTATAAAATCACATTTGCACTCGTGCAAATCAGGACAAAAGTGCCGCTCATGTTATTGCTCTCACAGCTCGTGTGATATCGCTTATGGTATAAATATGAGACAAAAAGTATTTTTTTCCCCAATATCTTGAATTTTAGGGCATAATTGCATTCATATAGGTTGTAGCCCTGCATCATATTTGTCATCAAACAACTGCATTACTCAGTGAATTCATCTGTCTCTTACTGTGAAGCTTAAGCTACATATCAAGCATTTATTCAACACGTCTCATTTGATATTGAATGGCTGTGACATTGAATAAAGTTAATAAAGCAAAATAAAGTACAGTAAGTTACTGAAGCACCAAATAAAGGGAAACTAAAAATATTCATCAAATGAACAGTTAAGCAGTAAGTATTTAAACTGCACAGTTTTATTAACTGAAACATAGGAGTTTTATTTTATTTTATTTTTTTATTATTATTTTTTTTAATCTGTTATTCAGGATCTATTTGGTCCTGCTCTCTGCATCTTACTTTGTTTGATGTCACTAGATGCCAAAATGTACCAGAAAAAAGAACCAGAAAACAGCTTCTAATCAGGAGTTATTGCATTATAATTGAAGCGAGTAAAACTTTCCTTTTCTGCATCTACAAGTGTAATTTTGAGTTTCCTTTGCAAAAACAGGCTTTATAAATCACATTACACCCAGAATCCTATTTCACTATGTGCCATAAGCACTTTTTTGATTATTGATTTAATTATATTTCATTTTTATGTTTTTCTAAGTAGTAATATACAAAATGGCATTAACGAATTGGACCAAATTTCACATTTTGTGTTTTCTACAATCAGTTTTATTCTTTCAGGAGACACAAGACTGTATAAATTATAAAATATATCTGGTCTATCACAATCTAAAATAGAATTCAAATCCTCCAGCTTTATATCATTCCATTTATGTGCATTCTGTATTGGTCTACTGTTTGGAGCATCAGCTCACCTCTTCACCTGAGCCCTGCATCACCTGCCTCCATCACATGCTGCCTCCTCGAGACAAGAAAACAGCTCCTCTGTGCTGCTACAGCTGCCTGTTAGGCAGAACGTCAAACAAACAAATAACTGTTCATCCACACAGCACTGTATAATCCATGTATATTTACTGTATATTCACCGAAATGCATCCTGTACTGTACTACTGTACTATCAATAAACAGTTCATCGGATTGTTAGCTGTGTTTTCACGTTTCTAAGTCAAGATTATCTCAAAACGAGAGAAAAGCGCTCATAAACCCTCACCAGATGCGCGTCCTCTCCTCTCCACGGCACCGCTGATCTTACCACCATCCTACTTCCACTCACTATTACGAATCTACATCCCCTCCAGAAGTCTGAGATCTGCTAGTGAGCGACGCCTTGTGGTACCATCACAGAGAGGCTCAAAATCACTCTCCAGAACATTCTCATTCACCGTTCCTGGATGGTGGAATAATCTTCCCACCCCTATCCGGAATGCTGGATCCCTGTCAATCTTCAAGCAACGACTGAAAACTCATCTCTTTCAGCACTACTTGACTTCATCCTAAAAACAAAAAAAAACATCTTAATCTTTCCCTTTATCTTTCTCTCCTTCCCTTGCTAGCTTGTACTTATTTGAACAATGACTGAGACTTGGTGTTACGAGCACTTCCTCTGTCTAATTGCCTCTTCAAGATGAATCGCTTTATGTATTCTCCAATTGTAAGTCGCTTTGGATAAAAGTGTCTGCCAAATGACTAAATGCAAATGTAGCTTTCCTGTAGCTCAAATGGTAGAGCATGGCGCTAGCAACGCCAAGATCATGGGTTCGATTCCCAGGGAAAGCAAGAGCTGATAAAATGTAAAACTGTAACTTGAATGCAATGTAAGTCGCTTTGGATAAAAGCGTCTGCTAAATGCGTAAATGTAAATGATCGTTCTTCATTATCTATAACTTTTCTTTTCATAACCAAAGATCGCATTTATCCATGATGCCGATGCGTTAGCCTTTCAGTGTGCTATTGATAGTTTTCACGTGACGTCACACTCTTATAGGAACGTCCACCTGGAAGGCAAAACCAAGCTTTGCTCCACTGACCGTCAGCTATTTTTACGCAGATTGCATCAAGTAATAATATAGTAAAATGCAGATATTAAAAGGCGAATTTCAGTAAACACCTTATTGATGATGTATATTTTGTACAGGCAAGAAGATGAAGCCAGAATATAAACACAATGTACAAAGTTTCACGTTAAATTGCTTCCCATAGAACACCATTAGAAGGAAAACACTGAACAAATCCCAGGCGGAACACAGCTTCAGCGCTGACCTGGACTCTCTCTACACCCATCCACTCACCCGCCCCTCTGCTGACCCAGAGATGTCAAGTTTCACACCTCTGAATGGGCGCTGGGCTAGACAGACATGTAATCTGACCTACTGCAGCTCACTGAGCAGCACAGAGTTGTAGAACATAAGAGAAGTTGGCCTGAGCTCTTATGTTTTGGAGAGAGCTTGTTTGGCAAAAAGTGCTGTTTTTTGCTCTAGTGTGCATCTGCTACAAACAATGATTTCTCAACGAAGCAAGCACACAGAAATGTGAAAATTGTCTCGTTTGAAAGAAAAGATCCTAATCTAAAAGATAATATAGAGATTGTGGCTGTTTGCAGCTAACTGAAGCAGTAGTACAAGTAGGAATGTGACCCAAACAAAGTTTGCTAAGAGGTAACAAATTTTACATCACGACTCTATTAAAGATAATTTGATCTGTGATTGTCACACAATGAAATAATGAGAGCTTTCTTGTGATATATGACTTGACTGTATTGTGAAAATATATAAAAAATACACAAAAAAATAAAAAAAATCTTCACAATCGTTAGACGGAAATGTGTGTGGGACGAACACATTTCTAAGCTTAATTTTACTGCTTTATGTATCATAAAACCAAAAGTGGTATTCTTTGTAAAGAAAAGACTCTAAGCTTTCAAATGATACCACATATGGGCTGATACCATATAAGGAAGGCGTTGAAGATGAAGCATAAACATTTTTAACGCAAATTCATACATTTTATTTAATCTGTGTGTCTGTAGATGATCTGTCCATTTGTGTTAATTCTTAAAAGGTATTTAATCTCTTCCAGATTTTCTGGCTGTAATCTCTCAGATCAGCATTGTGAAATTGTGTCTTCAGCTCTACAATCCTCAAACTGTGTCCTGGGAGAGCTGGATCTGAGTAACAATCGCCTGCAGGACTCTGCTGTAAAGTTTATTTCTGATGGACTGAAGAGTCCAAACTGTCAGCTGCAGATACTGAGGTATTAACATAGAAACTTTTACATTCAGATGGTCACAATGGGCCTCATTTACGAAACGAACGTACGACCGAAATTTGGGCGTACGGTCGTTTCTACGCAAAACTTGGAATTTATCAATATGGACGTGAGCGGTGGCTACGATCAAATCTCACGTCAGGTCTGAGCTCGTGTACGCAAGTTTTTGAGTCAGCCTGAACTTGCGCGCAGCATAGAGAATATCGAAGAATTGTATAAATGACAGCATTTTGTTCATTTAGATTATTTTCCTAAACCGACAAACAAAGCTTTTTTTTTTTTTTTCTTTCAGGGATTTAGCTTTATGCGCAAATAGCAGCATAAACAACAGACCGTGAGGAATCACACATCGTCGTATCACGCACCTGCAGCGCTTCTGTGAATGGAGAAAAACAGAAATTATAAAATTAATAAAATAAATAGGGCTACACGAAATATATTTCTCTTAATTAACAGATTAACAAAAGAAAAAAAACAGTGCGACAAGTATAGGCCACTTCCGTTTTTGTGACACTCTTAATGCATTTTATTTGTTTTCTATAACTTTATTTTTTAAGATTTAACTGATCGGTGATCACGCAGGTGCCTCACATGTACACACACAACATTTCAGCGTTACTAACTTGACATTTCAGCCATTAATCAAACTAAAATGCAGTCAACCAAACATATAAGTTACACTGCACAATTTACAAGGTCCACTGTAAAATCAGCGTGCAGCGCCGAAACAAACATTAATTGTGCATGTGAAGGGTGATATTTTACATGGATATTGGAACTCAAGTGAAGTACAAAGACTTGTTTACATCATAGATAATAGTTTAGCAACTAAATGTTACATGGCAAAAATGGAAACATTTGGATGTCGAATGAGAGGCTTGTGAGCCCAGTGCTGTTTAGTTTCGCTTTAATTCATTCATTTTAGCTTGACATTGTATTCCGTTTATAATGAATGCCACTATAGCCTAATTTGTGTTTTACTTCATAGTTTAATATAAAATTTTATAGCTACTCATTTTTTCATTCTTGCTCTGTAATACCGTTAAATTTAAAGGGTTTGTTGTGGATTATGGAGAACTAAATAATCTATATAGTGTTTACAATGTTTATACATTTTTCGTTATATTTACTGGTATTTAATATACATATAAATTAATGCCATTGTTTGCAATTATAAGGTTAAAGGGGGGTTTTGGAGTAAGATCAATTTCTCTTTCATGAGATACTTCCTCTTTTTGGCCGGGTTATGTTTCTCCGTGTCGTAAACTCTAGGGGCGAGGCTTCTAAACCGGGGTGTTTTTAGGGGCGTGATATTCAAATGACGATTGTTTTCTTCCGCCACATTTATCAACGTACAATCTTTCGTACGATGGGATTGGCGTCATGCGAATGTTTCATAAATCACACGTGAGCTCTGTCGTAAGTTGATTTGTGCGCTCGGATCTGCGCTCGTTTCTACGTTAGATTGATAAATGAGGCCCAATGTGTGTCTGTAGATGATCTGACTATGTGTGTCTCTAGATGATCTGTCTGTGTGTGTCTGTAGATGATCTGTCTGTGTGTGTCTGTAGATGATCTGTCTGTGTGTCTGTAGATGATCTGACTGTGTGTGTGTGTGTGTGTGTGTGTGTGTATAGGTTATATTGCTGTGTGCAGGGCTGGACTGGTAATCGGGCATACCGGGCATTTTCCCGGTGGGCCGATGCACTGAAGGGGCCGACAGAATTTTTTTTAATTTATTTTTTTTGCCAAGGACCATCACGCAGGGACAACGAGCAGTCAGTGGCCCATTGGTTTGTCTCCTGCATTGACAGCGTAAACCACCCAATCACAATGCGCTATAGACAGAGGATGAAGTATTTTGCTCCACCTAAATAAACCCCAACTTCTTCCGTATCGGCTTTCCCCACGTTTCACAGCAGCTTTATAAAAACAGGCTTGCTCTGCGGTGAGTGATGCGGGCCAAAGAGCCGAGGAGGGGAGGGGAGTTGAATCGGTAAAGTGCTTGATAAGGGACTCGGAACGGAGGCATGCATCTAGTGTGTGCGCGCGCGATGAGTGCAGAATACGCTTTTTAATATTTTTATTTATTTTTATTTAACACTTTTTAATAAACCGTAAATTCGTCCCCCGTGATTTTTTGGCCAAGTCAAGTCAAGTGTGTTCATAGAGGTTTCCATGGGCCAATGCGAATAAATTTAAATTCGAAAAGACACGATATTGTCGGACCTGACGTTTTATTCTTATCCAAAACAACTAGATGCAATGATACATATCTACACTACCGGTCAAAAGCTTTTGAACAGTAAGATTGAGATTTTTTTTTTTTTTAAGAATTCTCTTCTACTCACCAAGCCTGCATTTATTTTATCCAAAATACAGTAAAAGCAGTAATATTGTGAAATATTTTTACTATTTAAAATAACTGCTTTCTATTTGAATATATTTTAAAATGTAATTTATTTCTGTGATCAAATCTGTATTTTCAGCATCATTACTCCAGTCTTCAGTGTCACATGATCTTCAGAAATCATGCTAATATGCTGATTTGCTGCTTAAGAAACATTTATTATTATTATTATTATTATTATTATCAATATTTAAAACAGTCGAGTAACTTTGATGAATAGAAAGATCCAAAGATCAGCGTTTATCTGAAATAAAAAAGCTTTTGTAACATTATACTCTATAGCCTACCATTCAAAAGATTGGAGTCAGTATAATTTTTGTTTTGTTTTTTGGGAAAGAAATTATAGAAATTAATACTTTTATTTAGCAAGGATGCTTTAAATTGATCAAAAATGATGATAAAGACATTTATAATGTTACAAAATATTTCTATTTCAGATAAATGCTGTTCTTCTGAACTTTCTATTCATCAAAGAAACCTGAAAAAAAAATCTACTCAGCTGTTTTCATAATACATAATAATAATAATAATAATAATAAATGTATTTTGAGCAGCAAATCAGAATATTTGAATGATTTCTGAACATCATGTGACTGGAGTAATGATGCTGAAAATACAGCTTTGATCACAGGAATAAATTACATTTTAAAATATATTTTAAATATAAAAAACATTTCACAATATTACTGTTTTTGCTGATACAAATACAGGCTTGGTGAACAGAAGAGACTTCTTTAAAAAAAGAATTAAAAAATCTTACTGTTCAAAAACTTTTGAATGGTAGTGTAGATCATATATATATATATATATATATATATATATATATATATATATATATTATATTATATGGTGGTGGTGGGCCGCCTGGACCAAAAAATGCCAGGGCCGATTTTTTGTCCCAGTCCAGCCCTGGCTGTGTGTCTGTAGATGATCTGTCTGTGTGTGTGTGTCTGTAGATGAACTTACAGTGTGTCTGTAGATGAACTTACAGTGTGTCTGTAGATGAACTTACAGTGTGTCTGTAGATGATCTGACTGTGTGTGTCTGTAGATGATCTGACTGTGTCTATATATGATCTCTGTGTGTGTGTGTGTGTGTGTGTGTGTGTGTGTGTGTGTGTGTGTGTGTGTGTGTGTGTAGATGATCTTACTGTGTGTCCGTAGATGTTCTGACTGTGTGTGTCTGTAGATGATCTGACTGTGTCTATAGATGATCTGTGTGTGTCTGTGTCTGAAGATGATCTGACTGTGTCTATAGATGATCTCTCTCTCTCTCTGTGTGTGTGTGTGTGTGTGTGTGTGTCTATAGATGATCTGACTGTGTGTGTCTGTAGATGATCTGTGTGTGTCTGTGTCTGAAGATGATCTGACTGTGTCTATAGATGATCTGTGTGTGTGTGTGTGTGTGTGTGTGTGTGTGTGTGTGTAGATGATCTTTCTGTGTGTCTGTAGATGATCTGCCTGTGTGTGTCTGTAGATGATCTGACTGTGTCTATAGATGATCTGTGTGTGTGTAGATGATCTTACTGTGTCTGTAGATAATCTGACTGCGTGTGTCTGTAGATGATCTGACCGTGTCTATAGATGACCTGTGTGTGTGTGTGTGTGTGTGTGTGTGTGTGTGTCAGTGTTGGGTGTAACGCGTTACTAAGTAACGCGTTACTGTAATTAAATTACTTATCCACTGAAAAAGTAAAGTAAGGGATTACTGTTCATTTTTAGGTAATTTAATTACAGTTACTTATAAAGTACTTGCGTTACAAACAGTAAATAATTTCAACAGTTCTAAAATCAATATTGAATTTGAAATGTAAATGTACCGTCTAAAGATCAAATTGAATGCAGGCTTTAACCCTCCGTGCGCCAGCTCGTTCACTTTCAGATCTTCCTGATTCACAGAGAAACCTTAAATACTCAGATACATATAAGACTAAAATCAATAGAATCTAAAAAGCTTGAATTTTACTCTTAAATGAACGAATTCAAATCAAAATCTAATATTTCTGATTATGTAATCCCTATGAAAGTAGACCAGTCTTTCCCGTATCTGAAAGCTAGACGTTTCTACTTTTAAATGAACGAATTCAAATCGAAAACGAATATTATCTGATTATGTAATCCATATAAAACTCAGGTACAGTCTTTCCTGTATCTGAAAGCCTGAAGTGTCTACGTATAATTTAATGAATTAAAATCGAAAACGAATATTATCTGATTAAGTAATCCGTATGAAACTAAAGCCAGGTACAATCTTTCCTGTTCCTGAAGTGTCTACGTTTAAATTAACGAATTCAAATCGAAAACGAATATTATCTTATTATGTAATCTGTATAAAACTGAGGTAGCCTACTGTCTTTCCCGTATACCTGTCAACCCTCTCGTTTTTCCCGAGATTCTCCCGTATTTTACCATTCTATCCCACTGTCATCCCGTTTAAATATTTTCCTGTATTTTTAATCTTGCTATAAAAAAAAGATCCCACTGTGCGTATTTTATATGTTTGCTACATTCACCTCCGGTAAAACACCCGTAATTTGTATGGCCCAAACCTCATTATATGAATAATCAAGTCAATATATTCCAAGGTTGTCCGGTTGCAGATCTTGTATGAAAAGCATCCTTCTCACACAATCGACACATACGAATTCCCTCAACTTGGCAACTTTACAACCCAGTGATGCTGTTGATATCTGCACACTGTGCGCAGTAGTGATGCGCGGATGGCGGTTATATCCACGGGCGCTGTGGATAATCCGCGGGTCGGGTAATAAAAAAAAGCATTCGATTATTTGCAGGTGGGTCGCTGGATGATAAGATAAATCATTAATGATGCAAATATTAACTACATTTTCTAAAATACGAACGTGTTTTAAATAAATCTTTTTTCATCAGGCTTACGATTTCGTTTGTGTGTGTGTGTGTGTGTGTGTTAGCGCTGCAAGTTTCAAAGTCAGGTGCAGCCTTTGTTTACTCCGCCCCCTTCCCCTAGACACGCACCCAAATCATTTCTGTAATTTATTCTTACCTAGTTAACATGTTATTCTTACATAAATCTGTACGGATTTTACTAGTTGGGCTTTTACTGAACATCTTGCCAAACTGAAATGTATTGTTTAACTTTTAAGCTTTTTTGTAAGGTAAAAAAAAAAAAAATTAAAAAAAGTTTAAATATTACAGTTGTTTTAAAGCTAAACGGCTAAACTATTCTATGTTTGACTCAAATTGAAAGAATACAGAGTTTAATTTTTATTAAGGTTTATAGGGATTTTAAGATGTAGCCTAATTAGCAATTTGAATAATTGTTACTTATTGAGTAACTAAGTTACTTTTCAGACAGAGTAATTAGTAAAGTAATTTAAATACAATATTGATGAAGTAATTAGTAACTGTAATTAATTACTTTTTGAAAGTAACTTACCTAACACTGTGTGTGTGTGTGTGTGTGTGTGTGTGTGTGTGTGTGTCTCTAGGTTATCTTGCTGTGTGTCTGTAGATGATCTGTCTGTGTGTGTCTGTATATTATCTGTCTGTGAGTATCTGTAGATGATCTGTCTGTGTGTGTCTGTAGATGATCTTACTGTGTCTGTAGATGATATGACTGCGTGTGTCTGTAGATGATCTGACCGTGTCTATAGATGACCTGTGTGTGTGTGTGTGTGTGTGTGTGTGTGTGTGTGTGTGTTTGTAGGTTATCTTGCTGTGTGTCTGTAGATGATCTGACTGTGTGTGTCTGTAGATGATCTGACCGTGTCTATAGATGACCCGTGTGTGTGTGTGTAGGTTATCTTGCTGTGTGTCTGTAGATAATCTGACTCTGTGTGTCTGTAGATGATCTGTCTGTGCGTGTGTGTGTGTCTGTGTGTGTCTGCAAGTGATCTGCCTGTGTGTGTCTGTAGATGATCTGTCTGTGTGTGTCTGTAGGTTATCTTGCTGTGTGACTGTAGATGATCTGACTGTGTGTCTGTAGATCTATCTGTGAGTGTCTGTAGATGATCTGTCTGTGTGTCTGTAGATGATCTGACCGTGTGTGTCTGTAGATGATCTGACTGTGTCTATAGATGATCTGTGTGTGTTTGTCTTTAGATGTTTCGACTGTTGATGTTTGTGTTCTGCTCTCTTTCAGTCTTGCTGGCTGTAATCTCACTGCTCAGTGTTGTGAGAGTTTGTCTTCAGCTCTACAATCCTCAAACTGTGTCCTGAGAGAGCTGGATCTGAGTAACAATGACCTGCAGGACTCTGGTGTAAAGTTTATATCTGATGGACTGAAGAGTCCAAACTGTCAGCTGCAGATACTGAGGTATTAACAACATAGAAACATTTACATTCAGCTGGTCACGATGTTGATCTGTCGATGATCTGACTGTGTGTGTCTGTAGATGATCTGGCTGTGTGTCTGTAAATGATCTGACTGTGTGTGTCTGTAGATTATCTGACTGTATGCGTCTGTAAATGATCTGGCTGTGTGTCTGTAGATGATCTGACTGTGTGTGTGTCTGTAGATGATCTGACTGTGTGTCTGTAGATTATCTGGCTGTGTGTCTGTAGATGATCTGTCTGTGTGTGTGTAGATGATATGACTGTGTGTGTCTGTACATGATCTGACTGTGTGTCTGTAGATGATCTGAATGTGTGTGACTGTAGGTGATCTGTCTGTGGATGTCTGTAGATGATCTGTCTGTGTGTGTGTCTGTAGATGATATGTCTGTCTGTGTCTGTAGATGATCTGACTGTCGGTGTCTGTAGATTATCTGTATGTGTGTGTCTGTAGATGATCTGACTGTGGATGTCTGTAGATGATCTGTCTGTGTGTGTCTGTAGATGATCTGTCTGTGTGTGTCTAGATGATCTGACTGGGTGTCTGTAGATGATCTGTCTGTGTGTGTCTGTAGATTATCTGTGTGTGTGTCTGTAGATGATCTGACTGTGTGTGTCTGTAGATGATCTGACTGTGTGTGTCTGTAGATGATCTGACTGTGTGTCTGTAGATGATCTGACTGTGTGTGACTGTAGATGATCAGACTGTGTGTCTGTAGATGATCTGACTTTGTGTGTCTGTAGATGATCTGACTGTGTGTGTCTGTAGATCATCTGACTGTTTGTGTCTGTAGATGATCTGACTGTGTGTGTGTGTGTGTGTGTGTGTGTGTGTGTGTGTGTGTGTGTGTGTGTGTGTGTGTGTCTGTAGATGATCTAACTGTGTGTGTAGGTTATTTTGCTGTGTGTCTGTAGATGATCTATCTGTGTGTGTCTGTAGATGATCTGACTGTGTGTGTCTGTAGATGATCTGACTGTGTCTATAGATGATCTGTGTGTGTGTGTGTGTGTGTGTGTGTGTGTGTGTGTGGTCTGTAGATGATCTGACTGTGTGTTTGTCTATAGATGATTGGACGGTGTGTGTCTGTTGATGATCTGTCTGTGTTTGTCTTTAGTTGTTTCGACTGTTGATGTTTGTGTTCTGCTCTCTTTCAGTCTTGCTGGCTGTAATCTCACTGCTCAGTGTTGTGAGAGTTTGTCTTCAGCTCTACAATCCTCAAACTCTGTCCTGGGAGAGCTGGATCTGAGTAACAATGACCTGCAGGACTCTGGTGTAAAGTTTATTTCTGATGGACTGAAGAGTCCAAACTGTCAGCTGCAGATACTGAGGTATTAAAAGCATAGAAGCATTTACATTCAGCTGGTCACAAAGTTGTGTGTCTGTAGATGATCTGACTGTGTGTGTCTGTAGATGATCTGTGTCTGTGTGTGTGTGTGTGTGTGTGTGTGTGTGTGTGTCTGTCGATGATCTGACTGTGTGTGTCTGTAAATGATCTGGCTGTGTGTCTGTAGATGATCTGACTGTGTGTGTCTGTAGATTATCTGACTGTGTGTGTCTGTAGATGATCTGACTGTGTGTCTGTAGATGATTTGGCTGTGTGTCTGTAGATGATATGTCTGTGTGTGTGTGTGTGTGTGTCTGTAGATGATCTGTCTGTGTGTCTGTAGATGATCTGACTGTGTGTGTCTGTAGATGATCTCTCTGTGTGTCTGTAGATTATCTGACTGTGTGTCTGTAGATTATCTGTTTGTGTGTGTCTGTAGATGATCTGACTGTGTCTGTGTGTCTGTAGATGATCTGACTGTGTCTGTGTGTCTGTAGATTATCTGACTGTGTGTGTCTGTAGATGATCTGGCTGTGTGTCTGTAAATGATCTGACTGTGTGTGTCTGTAGATGATCTGACTGTGTGTATCTGTAGATGATCTTACTGTTTGTGTCTGTAGATGATCTGACTTTGTGTGTCTGTAGATGATCTGTATGTGTGTGTCTGTAGATGATCTGACTGTGTGTGTCTGTAGATGATCTGTGTGTGTCTGTAGATGATCTGACTTTGTGTGTGTGTGTGTGTGTGTGTGTGTGTGTGTGTAGATGATCTGACTGTGTGTGTCTGTAGATTATCTGACTTTGTGTGTCTGTAGATGATCTGACTGTGTGCCTGTAGATGATCTATCTGTGAGTGTCTGTAGATGATCTGTCTGTGTGTGTCTGTAGATGATCTGACTGTTTCTATAGATGATCTCTGTCTGTGTGTGTGTGTGTGTGTGTGTGTGTGTGTCTGTCTGTAGATGATCTGACTGTGTGTTTGTCTATAGATGATCGGACTGTGTGTGTCTGTTGATGATCTGTCTGTGTTTGTCTTTAGATGTTTCGACTGTTGATGTTTGTGTTCTGCTCTCTTTCAGTTTTGCTGGCTGTAATCTCACTGCTCAGTGTTGTGAGAGTTTGTCTTCAGCTCTACAATCCTCAAACTCTGTCCTGAGAGAGCTGGATCTGAGTAACAATGACCTGCAGGACTTTGGTGTAAAATTGATTTCTGATGGACTGAAGAGTCCAAAGTGTCAGCTGCAGATACTGAGGTATTAACAACATAGAAGCATTTACATTCAGCTGGTCACAATGTTGTGTGTCTGTAGATGATCTGACTGTGTGTGTCTGTAGATGATCTGACTGTGTGTGTCTGTGAATGATCTGACTGTGTGTGTCTGTAGATGATCTGACTGTGTCTTTAGATGATCTGACTGTGTGTGTCTGTAGATTATCTGACTGTGTGTCTGCAGATGAGTGTCTGTAGATGATCTGACTGTGTGTGGTGTCTGTAGATGATCTGTCTGTGTGTGTCTGTAGATGATCTGTCTGTGTCTGTCTGTAGATGATCTGTCTGTGTGTGTCTGTAGATGATCTGTCTGTGTGTGTCCGTAGATGATCTGTCTGTGTGTGTCTGTAGATGATCTGACTGTGTGTGTGTGTGTGTGTGTGTAGATGATCTGACTGTGTGTGTCTGTAGATGATCTGGCTGTGTGTCTGTAAATGATCTGACTGTGTGTGTGTCTGTAGATGATCTGACTGTGTCTGTAGATGATCTGACTGTGTGTGTCTGTAGATGATCTGACTGTGTGGTGTCTGTAGATGATCTGTCTGTGTGTGTCTGTAGATGATCTGTCTGTGTGTGTCTGTAGATTTTATGACTGTGTCTGTAGATGATCTGACTGTGTGTGTGCGTGCGTGCGTGCGTGCGTGCGGTGGTGGTGTGTGTAGATGATCTGACTGTGTGTGTCTGTAGATGAGCTGGCTGTGTGTCTGGCTGTGTGTCTGTAAATGATCTGACTGTGTGTGTGTGTATGTAGATGATCTGACTGTGTGTCTGTAGATGATCTGACTGTGTGTGTCTGTAGATGATCTGTCTGTGTGTGTCTGTAGATGATTTGACTGTGTGTGTCTGTAGGTGATCTGACTGTGTGTGTCTGTAGATGATTTGTCTGTGTGTGTGTCTGTAGATGATCTGACTGTATGTCTCTGTAGATTATCTGACTGTGTGTGTTTGTAGATGATCTGTCTGTGTGTGTCTGTGAAATGATCTGACTGTGTGTCTGTAGATGATCTGACTGTGTCTTTAGATGATCTGACTGTGTGTGTCTGTAGATTATCTGACTGTGTGTCTGCAGATGATCTGACTGTGTGTGTTCTGTAGATGATCTGGCTGTGTGTCTGTAAATGATCTGACTGTGTGTGTGTGACTGTAGATGATCTGACTGTGTCTGTAGATGATCTGACTGTGTGTGTCTGTAGATGATCTGTCTGTGTGGTGTCTGTAGATTATATGACTGTGTGTGTGTCTGTAGATGATCTGACTGTGTCTGTAGATGATCTGTCTGTGTGTGT